>JAMPIV010009013.1:515000-550669 GCA_024509875.1 Oreohelix idahoensis
GCAATATTTTCTTTAAAACGAAGTTAGCATTTGGTATAACATCATTTATTTTAAATTCACCACTGCTCTGTTTTTGATTACAGTCGCGAACTTAGTTTGCGCACCATTTGAGGATTTTATATTTTGAGCAAATATAGTGCTCTCAATGATTTGTCGCTAGTTAGTGGATATGACGCCTTGGATGGGGCCAAGCGACAAGGGGCTTTTGATTGTGTACTGTGGAAGTCATCAGACGTGGTTCTTCATTGACCCGTCTCTGATATGTGTTTCATTTAGAACGGCGCTGTGCATGAATCTGTTTTATGCCTATGGATTATGTGCCAATTAAATACAGTTGAAATATATTGAAGGAGTGGCATGAAATATTAATAAAATAATTGGACGCGGGAATAAAATTGTACATGAATAACCTTGTGCGGATGAGCAGGTTGAATCTGAGAGTTGATCCGTGTTATAGATATATAAATGAATTGTTCAAATATAGAATACTTGATATTAGAATATCACGTTGTGTGGAACTATAGTGGATTTGTCAATAAATACTGTTATGTGTGAACTGACTACTCATGAAGGTTATTTGAACAGTTATAATTGGCCGTTATCAAGTTGTTGTTGCCCTACAAGACGCCACTAGGCGTGATGGCCACTGACTGCTTTGATGGTCGGCGGCTAAGGATCAAAGAAGAAGTTATCAAGTTGGCTTTTTTGTTGTTGTACACACCGCTAGTTCGGATCCAGATTCACATCGGAACAATTACATTGCAGCAAGCAGTTGTCCAGCAAATCAAAGTTGCATATCATCATCTTCGTCTTCATCATTGTTTGCGCTGCTTGCGGAGCATGGAACCACCATTTCAATAGGGCCCGTTGCAGGAAGCCCGCACTAAACATGCTCTCACTACATTGGTATCTGTGGCAATATGTTTTACATGAAGAAGTTGCCATTTATTAGTCACCTAAAGGTACGTGTAGGCTGCACGTATTCCAAATTCTAAATTCTCTCAAACCTGAAAGTCGACATCACTGTATCAAACTAGATCTTTAAAGAGCTAAGTGTTTCTAGATTCCAAGAGCGCCTGGATTGCCTGCCGCTTGTGCAGACTTTAAATCATAAAAATAAATTAAACAGCGAAAATCCCAGCTCAGATAAAATAGAATACAGGTAATCGAACTCATGGCCACGATAAGATAAGGTTTTAGTTTTCAAACTGAGAACTGAGAATTGGGATCCTCGCCGGTGTTGCAGGTAGGACGCACTTAACGGTAGGGAACACTTTACAGTGCCTCCTACCTGACGGTAGCGAACATTGTACAGTGAACCTTATCTGCTAGGTAGGAAACGTTGAACTTGGGTAGGGATGACAAAATTTTAAAGGTAAAAAAAAAAAAATCGGACACCCGTATATAAATGTAATGAATTCTGTATTGTATGTATTGTGAAATGCACGTGCCAGTAAAAACAAGGCAATAATACATGGTAATTGCGGGTTTTTTCCTACGTGGCAATGCATAAATAAAGAGTATTAATAAAGTAAAACTGGATAGATGACATTCCTTCGAAACATAGATCTGACCCCAAAAAAATCAGTATACGTCTAATCTGTTTAAAATATGTATATTGCTTATTTAGTAACTACTTTTACCTAAAGAGCATTAAAATTGTTTTACTTTAATACAACAAGTCAAATAATTTATAACGTCATCTGTTCGCATTGCGAAATAAACCTTCTGTGGCCAGAAAGTACTTAATGGCGGTGCGGGCAACGACAAAAGCATATTTTTTCGTCCGTAATAGGTTTAATTACCAACGGGCTGATCACCCGTTTGCCAGTCACTTCGATTACGGAAACAACAGCAAATGGATTGATTTGCCGTTGCCCTAAAGACGCCAATAGGCGTGATGGGAAACAATGGCAAAGAAAACCTATCTGCTGTTGCCCTAAGACGCCATTAGGCGTAATGGCCACTGACTGCTTTGACGGTCGGTGGCTAAGGACAGAAGAAGAAGAAGAAGAAGGTTTAATTGTAATCGAGTTCAAGTTGTAGATAAGTAGCTGTTTTGAATTACGTTACAAGAGCACATTTAAAAAAAACACAAATCTTAATGAAAGCTTTTAAAAGAGTCAAATTTCGTTTAATGTTGACAATTTTCACATCTGATTTTCAGTGATCTTCATATTTATTTTTTCATGAAATTCCACTTATAAAAATTAGTTAAGTTTACTTAATGCTAATATGCAATACAACACAAAACAATATTAATTTGTAAAATAAAATAAATAATAGCTTTGTTAACATTTCAAAATAGATATATTTCTCACTATATTAGGCGTCAATGACGAATACATGTGCCAGTAAAACCAAGGCAATAATACATGATAAATGCGTTTTTTCTACTTGGTAAGGCATCTGCTGGGTATAAATAAAGAGTATTAATAAAATTTTATTTCGAATCTTATCTCAGCTTGCCTGCTGGTGTGAGGCATTTATGAGTGTTAACGTGAAGCATTCACGGTAATGGGCTGTTATGATGCAACAACTGCTAGCGAAGAAGTCTGCAAACCTGTCTATTATCACGTATAACCTAATTAACATGCAGAGTATGGCAAAATCCCAGAGAGGGCTGTTACGTTTAGCCGCGGCTTTGTAGGGAAGTTCAAAGAAAGAAATTAGCATTAAATGGCATGAGGACAATTGAACTCTAAAAGAAAGTTGAATGTAAAATTTAAAGTAATTGCCAACACATTTCAAATTGTGAGAAGAACTCTAATCGTGATCAGAAGCAACTGAAACTTTCCTACATTATGTAAAAATAAACTTACTTTAAAATGAAAATGGTTCACTCCTAAAACAGTTTTCCATAATTAATTATACATAATGATAAGTACAACTTGTTTTTTAATTGTAAAACATTTTTCGGCACTCAGTACTGTTAAATTGCATGCATGTTTAAAAATCACTGACCAATTCTCTTAAGTGCGTGTCATAGCGCTTTCATTTCTTCCCATTTTCATATATAACACTTTATGTTATCTTTATAAATAAATTATTTAATGTAACACCAGTAACGGTAGTCATGTCTCAATTAGCTCTTAAAAATGTGGTTTTGAACACGAATACTAAGATTTAACTTCAGCCACTCATGACATTTCGTCTCAGTATGATGCCTATTAATAATTAAATGAAGCTTATTTCATGTCTTATCCTTAACGGAGACAGCCTTTTTTTATACACATTGTGATGTAACAACCAAGATCTTTCGTACATATTTTTTTTTAGTTTAACAATAATAATTAATAAAAATCTCGAGGTGCTATTATATGCAATATTATTTATTATATATTTATTTAGCATCCGATTGAAAGATTGGTTAGAGCGCTGGTCTCTCGCGGCAAAGGTGCTGGGTTCAATTCATGGTATCGACACGCTCCAGTCTACCCAGCTGTAATTGGGTACCTGACTTTGCTCGTGAGTTAGGGAAAGAAAAGGCAGCGAGGAAGGGAACTGGTCACCTCACCTTTCGATGCTGGACCTTGTATAGTGAAGTCTCTAGCACTTCACTCCACTACGGCAGTATCTGCAATGGGACCGCCCTTACCTTATATTTATTATTCACTGCCCAAATTATGATCCCGCTACACGCACCATACCGCACTACACGCACCATACCGCACTACACGCACCATACCGACACCTGTTTGGAATGAACACTGAAATAATAATTTCCCATCATATATTTTTAGGCGACATTAGAAAAATTTCATAAAATGTGTTTACGCACTCCCAGAGTCCGCTGGGTGGACAATATTAGACAATCTTTGAAGGACCGAGGACTAGAATGGAACCAGGCCAGGAAGAAGACAGCCGATAGGATAGTCTGACGCTCTCTCTTCCAAACCTCTACACCTCACGGTAGAAGAGGAACGACTAAGTAAGTAAGTGTTTACGCACTATAAATGAAAACCATATAAAGCAAATATAAAAACATCTTAACTCTTTATCTCTTCTGTATTTTGCCCTATAAAGGAAGGAACGGTGGAAATACCTGCCTAAGGAATTGTAATAACTACAAAGCAGTGCGATATACCTATTGTTTTTTTTTTTCAGGCAAGAATTACTGTACGGTGCTCATATGACCATCACAGGTACAATTCCTGGAAAAACTCTACGGATATACTAACAACCTTAGGCTGACCACTGCTTTCTTTGAACATATTCAAGTTGACATCTGAAAGTGATTGAAGATGAAGAAGATAAATATTTAGGCCAAATGACCCCTCGTCTGACCTTGACTAAAGATAAAGGTAGTCCCATAGCATATACTGCCGTAGAGGAGTGAAGTGTTCGAGACCTCTATATACTAGGTCCAGCATCGATAGGTGGGGTGACCAGTTCCATTCCTCGTTACCTTTTCCTTACCTAAGTCAATGGCAAGTCATGCACCCATTGACAGCTGGGTAGACTAGAGCGTGCGCATACCGTGAATCGAACGCAGCACTTTTGCCGGGCGAGACCAGCGCTCTAACCACTATGTTAGTCGGACGCTCTACGTTGACTAATCCTGTATATTAATATAAGTGGCAGTCACTGACGACTGAAACAACTACTCCTAATAATAAGCTGTATGGAATAAGAATACTAGATGATGTACATTGTACATATACTATTTCTATGAGGCAATATCTGAACATTTATTTGTTTGCTTACTTACTTACTTACTTAGTCGTTCCCCTTTTACCGTGAGGTGTAGAGGTTTGGAAGAGAGAGCGCCAGACCATTCTATCAGCTGTCTTCTTCCTGGCCTGGTTCCATTCCAGTCCTCGGTCCTTCAAAGACTGTCTAATGTTGTCCTCCCAGCGAACTCTGGGTCGTCCTGGAGGTCTGGATCCCTGGCTCTTTGTTTCCCATGCTTGTCGTGGTAGCCGATCTTCTCCCATTCTGCAGACATGGCCAAACCATCTTAGTTGGGACTGTTCTATTTGGGTCTGCAGCGGATGGGATTTCAGGCCTTGACGGATCGTCTGGTTGCGGACCATGTCTCTTCTTGTTACTTCAACCACTTTCCTCAGATACCTCATTTCTGAGGTTTGGATCTGGCTTTTGTGGGTTGTAGTCATTGCCCACGACTCGCATCCATATGTCAAAACTGGGACATAGGTGGAGCGGTATACAGCCATCTTCGTTTTCTTACCAACCTCTTTCTTGCTGAAGAATCCACGATTTATGGCCTGAAAAAGTCTCCCAGCCGCTGCTTTTCGAGTGGCCAACTCTTCTTTGATGCCTCCCTTTCGGTCTATAATAGCTCCGAGATATTTAAAGTGGTCGACCTGCTCCAGGACCTGTTCTCCCAACTTAATCTGATGTTTTCTTTCTTCTCGTGATATCACCATGGATTTTGTTTTAGAGCTGCTTATGACCATCCCTCTCTTCTCCAGCTCTTCCTTCCAGACTTGCAGGTTGGATTGGAGATGTGCCTCTGATTTAGCAATCAGGGCAACATCATCAGCAAATGCCAGCTCCGAAATATAGACCTGTCTCATCTTCCAGTACCCCACTGAATACTTTCTTGTTCTCTCCTTACATGCCTTGATGACATCGTCCATGAGGAGTATGAAAAGATAAGGTGACAGGATATCACCTTGTCTTATACCAGTGGTGGTCCTGAACTCTTCTGACTTATGGTTTGCTGTCCTCACATAATTTCTGCAAGACTTGTAGAAGCTCTGTATAGCATGAATCAGAGGTGCTGGAATATTCTTCCTTGCCAAACAGTCCCAAAGTTTGCTCCAGGGGACTCTGTCAAACGCCTTTTCCAGATCTATGAAACAAAGATGGATCTCACTCTTATACTCAAGGGCCTTTTCACTCAGCTGTCTGAGTGTGAAGATTAGGTCTTGAGTACTTCGGTTTGCTCGGAATCCGCACTGGACCTCATCCAATTGTGGCTCAGCTAGGCGTCGGAGTCTCTGCTCTAGAATTCTGGAGTAGATTTTACCAGGGACACTGAGAAGGGATATGCCTCTATGGTTTCCACATTGTCGATTGTCCCCCTTTTTGAAAATTGGTGTTATGATGGCAATCTCCCAATCCTTTGGTATGGTCTTGTTGCACCATGCTGCCTGTAGGACCTTTAAGAGTAATAGGTCGCCTGATGCTCCCATGTACTTAACCATTTCTGGTGTTATACCATCATGCCCTGCTGCTTTGCCCATCTTGATTTTCTCTAATGCTGCCCTCAGTTCTTCCATCTTTATGTCATCTTCACCATCATTGGTTTTCTCTTCTGTGCTAGTGGTTATCATTTCTGTTGCTTCACCATGCTCACCATCCAGGAGTTCTGAGAAATATTCTTTCCATCTTTCCATTACTTCCTTCGGGGCAGTAAGCAATTTGCCTTGCTTGTCCTTTATAAATTTGAGAGGGCATTGTTTTTCCCTCCTCATGTTCTTTAGGGTCTTATAGAACAATTTCTGGTTTTCTTGTGCATCTTTTTCTAGCTTTTCTCCAAATTCTTCACAGGACTTCTGTTTTGCTGCTTGCACTTTGTTCTTTGCTTCTGTTCTGAGTATCACATATTCTCTATATTTTTCCATTTGTCCTGTTGTGTTTTTAGCTCCTAAGTATTGTTTCCATGCCATTTTCTTTTATTTGTTTGCACATCATAGAAACCTGCTCTGATAGAAACGAAGGACGCCCAACTAAGGTTAAAGTAAACGTGCTTCAAGAAAACGATAATAATATGTTGGCAAAACTGTAGATTAAGGATTTGAAAGATGTTATTTGGGTATTGCTTGAAATGGTATGACCAAAGCCGCCCCAGGGATTTCACGAGGTGGTACAAGGTCTTGTTTTGACGCAGCTGTCCACATGTCGTGATGTATCGTTCTCTAATGAGGGTCCGTTTAATGCTAATGATTTTTATCACATTATAATTTCTGCAATTTTTTATTATGTAGGCGCCCTCCCCTTCCCTCCCCCCTCCCCTTCCCCCATTTTAAGTTGGCGCCCGGTGTGGCCGCACCGCTCGCACCGCCCAAGAGCCGAATCTGGGTATATCCACCAGTGTAGAACTGATGCCAAGAACGAGACAAGTGCCAGTGGAACAGGCGATGAGATGAAGAATCTAGCGATGCATAGAACATACATGGAGTAAATCTGGAGATAGTATTACAAGGCAGTTTTTTCTGGAATCTCCGGAGATAATAATAATATTAATAATAATAATAGACCCTTCAGTCATAACTGACTATGGGAATGCGCCCCTGAGGTGACAGCCCTCAGCTGCTTATTTTCCTGATTTTCGACGTTTTCTCCTCTTTTCGGCTTGTTGTGTGAGCTTCTTTTCGCCCAATCTGAGGGGGTGCCGTAAATAGCATCGCCACTTGGTGCGATCGGCAGCTTCATCCTCCCACGTTGCTGGATTTATGAAAGAGAGGCACAAAGAGACGAACAACACACTGGAGACAGAAATGAAAGAATTAAGAAGTACATGGAAAAACCTTGAGCTGATGGCACGTGACAGGATCATTTGATTTGAGTTTGTTGACCGCCTATGAACCTTGGGTAACAGAAGAGTACGGATGAGATAATGACTTTGATGTCGCAAAAAGTAAAAAAAAAAAAAAGTTAGTGACGACTTCAGCTTCTGTACTGTTATGATTACAGAAATTTTCATCAAGCTGTAACCTTCAGATCTTCAAGATTGGACGTCATTCTTTTATCTTGTATTCTTGATCAGATTTTTCTAGTTGTCATTCTTGTCTTGGTTATCTTTGTGTATTTTTTTGTTAGTATTTTATTTATTAAAACAAACAAAACGGCGTGATTAAGCGAAAGCTCTTTGCTATACAAATAAATATTCCATGACATGTATGTAATCAACAGTTTTTAATGTACAAATTAAGGTAGTTTTCAAAGATAATTTTGGCTGTAAGCGCTTTTCGCTTTACTTCTTCAGAACTTAATCCTCTAGTACTATGCGACACAAAGATTTATAAATGTAAAGCTATTATTTACTGTTATTTATACTGAAAAAAAATGTGTACTGAAGAAGGTGGTTGGAGTAACAAAAAGAGACAAGGTCCGCAACTAGACGATACGTCATGGCCTAAAAACTCAACCCCTGCAGACCCAAGTAGAACAATCCCAACATAGACGATTTGGCCACGTCTGCATAATGGGAGAAGATCGGCTACCACGACAAGTATGGGAAACTAAAAGCCAGGGATCCAGACCTCCAGAACTGTAGCAAAGTGTGCAAAAATACGCTTAGTTAATGGACTGATAGAACGGACAGAGAAAGAATAAATTGCAAGAGCCTTGACATGCATGTAAACAAAAAAAGACCACAGAGTAACTAAGCAGTCTAAAAATAGTAGCGGTCACGCATGCGCACTCGGCTATGTTATCAGAAAGAAGCCGGAATGCACAATTCACAATGGCGAAGAAAAGTGTCGCAAGTCAGGTAAAGAATTTCTTTGATAATAGGACAATGTAAAAGTGAAATGTGATAAATATTAAAGATTTTCACAGAAGGGATAGGCAGGAATGGAAATCCAAAAGGAAAGTTTGAAGAAGTATGTATATAATTAGATATTTGCAGTTTTATTTGACTTTCACATCACAGGTCTAACCTAGTGATAAACATTATAAATTTATAGTTAATACGGGTCTTACCCGATTGTAGGTTTAAGTGTATGAAAAGGAAGCTTCCAATAGGGGACGATAAAGGAAATATAAGACAACGTGCTGGATAAACTTGGTTGAGTGTGTATTGGAACGACTGATGGGACAGTTGCACATAATACCCAATATGAAGGAGATTTTCAGTGCTGAAAAGAGGCAAACCCTACCTGCTCCCTCAGTCGGCCGCGCTCACAATATATAAGGCGAGAACGCTCAGTTCAAAATCACACACAACTAAAACCCAGCCAGAAGACAAGTAGAGTTCTGTCTAGACTACGTCAGTTGCCACTGCATGAAAGACAGATCTTCTTCACAGATTACAGTCTTCATAAGAGCTTGGAATTGATCCTAGAGGGTGTGTAGGTTTACTATATATATATATATATATATATATATATATATATATATATATATATATATATATATATATATATATATATATATATATATATATGTGTGTGTGTGTGTGTGTGTGTGTGTGTGTGTGTGTGAATAATATCAATTTAATTTCAGATTTTAGTGTGTTGTGAATGTATCGGACATATTGTTTGTGTGGATATGATTGCTGAAGATTGGAAAACCTAAAATATAACCACCACAGTCCTTGTCAGGGCTAAATATATCTATTCTGGTTTTGTCTGGGTCTATAACCCACCAGCAAGACCAGTACTGACTTGGCATGTAGGTGAGGGAAGAAAAGGTTGCATCCTGTCCATATATTCATATTGTTTTGATTATTCATATATTATTATATTTAATACAATGTTTTGCAGTAGACACCAGTCTGTCTCCCTATATCTAAATCATACACAGCCATGTATCATTTATCATACATGCAGACATCTGATGACACCCTCATCTCATCACACCCTAAGATGTAATAGGTCTCCATGACATTGCCTAGCCACTCGATACCTCTTGTTCCAGGTTCTATAGTCAAATCTCAAAAACCCTGAAGTCAAGTGGACCTTCGATCCTGCTACCTAACCATAACAGGAGCCTAGAGGTTGAAGTGTTCCATAGCCTTTTTTCCCCCTGATTGCTGGGATTGGAATGAAGAGTGACTTTCAGAATACAGTGTTATGTGTCAACCCATATCTGGACAAGTGCTGATTCAAAGTTGGGTAACCTAGTTAATATTCCAGTGGCCAATGAGACTTCCAACGGTCATATGATGAGACATTAGGGAATAGATTAAAAGAGACAGACTAATATAATTAACAACAGTGAGGGAACATTTGTGGTGTAAAATAATTTAAAGATCCCATGGGGACTTTTTGGTTAAGTTTAAACTTATAAATATATTATCAACTTGATGTACATACATAACCATAATCACCATCGTCCAACACTCACCCTTCATTACCTAAGTAGATAGATGTACATAATAAATTATGAAATTGTACTCAAGTGACTTTTAAAATTTGTAACTGTTCAAAGTTGAGTTACTTTTTCTAATTTTATTAGAACATCACATGAGTTACTACAGCTAAGATGGCAAAGTATATTTCTGAAACCTTAAACTATTGTCTAGCTCAGAGTATTCGCAGCCGTAGCTCACTTGTGATACCAGTGCTATTCTCTGGCACTGGGACTTCATACATTCTGGAGAGAATTCTATTTCTTCTCTAAACACTATCGTCATACCAGAAAAACCTTACGCTACAAGGACGACCCAGAGTCCGCTGGGAGGACAACATTAGACATTCTCTCAAAAACCGTGGAATAGAATGGAACCAGGCCAGGAGGAAGACAGCCGTTAGGATAGTATGGCGCTCTCTCTTCCAAACATCTACACCCCATGATACAAGAGGAACGACTAAGTAAGTTAGTAAGTATACTGAAAAAAAAATTTAAATAAAGGTAAAGGTAATCTTATAGCAGATACTGTCGTAGATGACAGAAGCAGAGCTGTCTCTTACTACAAGTCTCAAGTCCAGGTACTAGTCTCTAACAGTAGAGACCGTAGAGTCTTTTTTTAAAATCCAAACCTGATTATAGACAAACTCGCTTTTACTCAAACAATCACACGAGTCGTAATAAATAATAATCTCAATGTTTAGTATTGAATTTACTGACTGCTTTTCATTTGAGCAAACGTGTTCAGCACATATATTTTTAATCGATTTAACCAAATTCTTGTTAGTTTTCTCCGTATGAGTGCGTTATGAATGAGGGTGGCGAGGTTGATTCGACAAATTAGCAAATCTCGAGTCGAGTAGTATTTAAAAAAAGAAAAGAAACGAGCTTAGTCTGGAGTCGCGTCGTTGGATTAACCTAAGTCAGACTCGAGTCCGAGTCCATCGACTTGAGTCGATAACACTGAAATGGAGTGTTAGAGATTTAGCTTATACTAGGTTTAAGCTTAAAGCCGGGGTGACCAGTTCTCTTCTACGCTGCTGTTGCTTTCCCTAACTCAGGATTGGAGTGTTTGTCAGAAGCAGCAAATGCCCTTACAGCACTGTCATTCGGGCGCTCGAAAGAAATGTAAAGGTAGTCCCATAGCAGATATTGTCGTAGAGGAGTGAAGTGTTAGAGATTTCACTAAACTAAGTCCAACATCGGGAGGTGGGGTGATCAGGTCCTTTCCTCGCTGCGCAAAATAATTTTGCAATCACACGCATTTTTTACCGCGGCCTACGCGGACTACCATCTGGCATGTTTCCATCTGCGTGTCACGGCCTGTCGCCAGGTTTTTAATACAATGTATGCTTTTTAGTTGACACTGTCGCAGTTTCAGAAATCTCAAAATCTGGAAGGGCCCAGTCTAGTGTTGTGGACTCGAGTCAGTCGACTCGAACTTGAGTCAGACTTAGGCACCACAGCGACTCGACTCGAGACGACTTGAGATTAGGCATTAGCGACTCGATTCGACGCCAATTTTGGTGAAACGACTCGCCGTACTCATTCATAATGTACTCTTTATTAATTAGAAAAAAAATACTCTTGTGTTAAGCGATTTCTCCCAGATATTACAACAATTCCACTGTGCAAACACATTTTACTTAATTGGAGCTGCGAAATCGCAGTGATTAGTGCACTGGCTTCTTAGATCGGTGGTCCATAGTTCGATCCCCAATTGAGGTTGGATTTTTTAGACAGCAAACGGCTCCGGGGTCGACCCAGCCTCATGAATTGGGTACCAGAGCAACTCTGGGAAGGTTAAGGCTGCCGGCGTGATGCTGATTGTCAAGAAAATATGGGCCTAACACCAATATGCCTCAATGAGCATGTAACGGGATCCCTTACCTTTACCTTTACCTATCAGATTTAATTGGACACTGTTGCTAGACAAACATCTCGAGACACAGTGACCGTCTGAGCAATAATATTCTTTGGTTATGAAAACATTACCATCCCACCTTCGGGGGAAATATGCCGCGCGCATTTATTGGCCGGAAAAAACTAGAGGGTGTGACTTTAACCTGTAAATTCGCTTAAGCTTAAGATTTAGTGCTGATCGAGCGTATTACGCAATCCATTCCATTGTCGACTGCTGGGAGCGGTAGGGGGGGGGGGGGGGTGTGTGCCCAGTATGCTTGAGAAGATAATATTTCTAATATGTAATACTGAAAAATAACTTTGGTCGAATACAAAGTCAGTAAATAAAATAGTAACATACTAACATATACATTAATATTTTTCATTATTTTTTGTAGTGATCGATGTGATTGTTCGATAAAGCGTGATTGTGGCTATAAACAGTGGTGGATCCACAATGAGGCTCGACTTGAGATTCGACTTGCGACTCCACTTGAGGCTTGTACTAAGAGACTTGAAACTCGACTTGAGACTCATTAGGAAAGAATTTACGACAATTCTGAGTTACGCTCTCTTGGTCAAGTCTTTCCACCAGCCCTTGTTGAACCTGTTAAGTGCACAAAGATCCAAGCAACATAGCTCATGTTTTCGGCAAAACACAAAAGCTGTTTTTATAATGCGTAAGATTTTTTCTCGTCTCTGAATATGACCCACACATTTACCATTTTGACTTTCATTTTATCTTATTGATTATTTGTCTAATTCCCCCAACCTCCCTCTGAACCACATAATTAGAGACTTCGCTATACTAGGTCCAGCTTCGAGAGGTGGGGTTACTGTCGTAAATTTTTATAAGATAGGTAATAGATGTTTATAGTCCTGTCTGAGCAGAGGTGATAGTGATAACTATGTGAGAGTAAGGTGTAAGAAATAGTTTTTCTCACGAGGTGATAGTGTAAGAGAAAGGACAGTCTCTGGATTGAGTAATTTCTCTAATCCAGTCTATCTGTACGACTATATTTAAATCAGACGCACTTTCTCTCCTTGTACAAAATACAAGTTACGCTGCACCCACATGCACACAATTCTGTGACAAATACGCACAAATGTGAAAACAGCTATGGATAACAGATAGGGTAGAGGTTGACCAACACAATAACTTAAAGTTTATTAAGTTTATTTATCACTAGAACTTTACAACATAAATCATATACATCAAAAGATCATGGTTTACAGACAAAATGAAAATTAATCAAATTGGTTCTCCGCTCTGGTAAAGGAAAAGAGAAGAAGATCCCAACAGAGGTAAATTCACCCAAAAGATCAAAAGTTAACAATAAGTATATGGAATAGTCAGTAAAGAAAACAAAGGACAAGTCCCTAATTAATCTATCCCGTAAATACTCAGGTTAATGAGAACAAAAAAAAAAAAAAAAAAAAGATTTGGATGATAGTGGTAACAACAGAAAATTATGTTACTCTCTTACAGTTTATTCAATCCTTTATACTGTGGCCACATTCATATTCGCTTACCCAATAGTTGTCGCAGGCATTCCGTGGAAATAAACACTAATAAGTAATAAGACTATTCAGTGTCATATTAATTTTTGCCAAATCCAGCCCCAGACTAGCCGTAGTTGCTGACTGCAAATTTCACGGTAGTCGCTGGAGTTAGTGATTTAATTGTTTTCCTGTATAAATACTGTATCTATGCCTTCAGTTGGTTGGAGTAAGGTTCATACGTGGTGATCGCCGACATAGGAGGAATAATACATACATATTTCCTGTGTTGTCTAGCCTCTGGTTGCTGAGACACTATGTTAAATTACACAAATGTTGCTGACAATATATTTTGCCACAGCTGGTTGATGAGATTTATATAGGTAAAATCTGGTATAGTTCTGGTCCAGTTAACATTTACAATTATTGTTCTAGTTTGGTCTCTCTCATAAAATGAAGAAAATGGACCGAAGACTCAACAATATTATAAGGTTTCTGGTTGCTTATACACTTATAAGACCCATTTAATGGACCATACGACCATAGTTCATAAGACATAAGTTCATATGACCATAATTTCATATGATCATAAGACCGCTAGTTCGCTGGGTTTTTGATCAGCCTAGATTTTAAGAAAGAAATATAAACATTTAACCAAAATATCAATAGTATATCTAACACGTGTTAAGGTAAGACCTCTTTAACTACTACGTTATTAAATTAGAATATAAACCACAAATGTCTAGCTTATCCTAACGCTTTTAACGCGCGATATGAACACTAGTCATTTATAAAATTATACAAATGGACATAAGTAAATAATATATACCGTCAGTAGCCAGTTATTTAATGTATGCACTAGTCAATTATAGCACCTCTTTATGGGGAATAGCGGGTAATTAAATTTACTTTACAGCTGGAGAAATATAGCTATATGTTATTTAATACGCTATTCAATTTAACACAGAAAATTTTAGTGAAATATAATGAAAAACTTTTAACACACTAAATCACTTAACGGCTAGTATATAAATTACCGCTAACAAAGAAAGATGGAAACAACTCCACGAATCTAAGCATTCACTTTGTACGAAAAACTCTTAGGATATCGAGCTAGTTATTTCAGAACATTTTCTGAGCAGCTGATAATGACTTTTGGGGAGACGGGGTATATATCCATAGATGCCGTTCTTTCGCTCCTTAATGCGAAAGTCGCACCTACGGCCAAGCCGGGACCATCTACGGTTCGATTCATGAATGAAAGGTTTTTTCTTCACCTCTGCCGACCGACAACCTCTGGCTTGTCTTTCATTCTCCCCGCCTGCCGCATATCAGC
This sequence comes from Oreohelix idahoensis, assembly GCA_024509875.1. Taxonomy (NCBI): domain Eukaryota; kingdom Metazoa; phylum Mollusca; class Gastropoda; order Stylommatophora; family Oreohelicidae; genus Oreohelix; species Oreohelix idahoensis. The sequence goes on from JAMPIV010009013.1 coordinate 529,783, forward strand.
TACGTAAGTTAATTCCCCTGAAAATGTAACAATCCAAGGTACGTCTCAGACTTATCGCCCTTGATTCTTCTCTAACCTCTCTGCTAGTTGGACTCTCCAGCTGTATGTAAAGGTAAAGGTAGTCCTGTTCCCGTTCTTGCGTCCTTTTCCTTCCCTAACTCAAGCTCAAGAGCAAAGTCATGTACCCATTTACAGCTGGGTAGACTGGACGGTGTCGACGCTTCCGCTGTATGTACGAAAGTGAAAATAATCACTGCTACATAATTTCCGCTTCGCTTTCGAAAGCAGACAACTTTTTCTGAAATAAAATTTTGCCTCGTACTGGCGAGGTGCGTCCCGTTCACCATAGTAGGTTATATTAGAGCACTAGTTGGTTATATTAGAGCACTAGTAGGTTATATTAGAGCACTAGTTGGTTATATATTGTAAAATTTAAAAGACCTTTTGATCTGATTAATTGCAGACAACTGTAAGTACGAAAGAGAAATGAATGAATAAAAGTACAAAACAATCCACTGAAGTCGGTCAGACAGAATCTAAAAAACCTAGGTTGGGTTGGTAAAGAGGTTAGTTTCAGGAGGCAGGACGACGGCTAGACAGTCGATGGGAATAATGTATTCTGAGCACGAGTTCTCCCTCCCGAAGTCGTCTGAATGGTAACTTCCCTAGATGGTTTCTTCTCCCCATTACAAGTCGCAAAGTCGCACAATATTAGACGTTTTAACAGTACAGATCAGGGGCGTATTTAAAGTACTTGACACCCAGGGTGTATCATACATTTTGCACCCTCCCCCCCCCCTTTTTTTAAATAAATAAATACATAGAAAAAATATTATGATTGCTAGTAGATTGTTAAGCATCACGGTACTGTCATAAAAGTGTCCAATGACACCCCCTCCCTTTTTTTCCTGTCTGTCACTCAGGCCTGACCACCCCACCACACCCCTTAGTAAGCCATTGGTACAGACCAATACATAATGTCGTTATACAGACCACATGGTCTTGTATTTTTGGACGCGCGCCCTGATTCAACTGACAGACCTGTCTAGGTCATAGGGTTGGCAACCAAGGAGCTTGTGGCATCTACTTTAGTAACACTGAGCCCTCTAAAGATCCACTATATATACATGTGTATATGCGTGTGTGTATATGTGGGTGTGTAATTTTAAGCAGGGAATGGTGGGGATGATGAACCTGACAAAGAAAAGATCGCATTCCTATCTCATTCAGTTCACGAATATACTTCAGTAGCCAGTTCGAGAGTTTTCCTTGGGAGTACGGGAAAAGTACATATGATCCCAGGGACACCGGGATTTTAAATGCCGGCGGGAAAGATCTAGTCAGAAATGTACTTAGTTTAAAAAAAAAGTCTTTCTGTTTATTCCACCGCAGTCGCCTGCAGATGTACCAAATCTTCCACTGAGATGTACCGGTAGATCGGGACCGACTGGTTGCCGACCCCTAGTCTAGGTTGATCAAAACTCCCACAAAAACAAAACTAAACATTTGAATAGGTCTTTGATATGACATAACGATCCTCTAAAGACTGTTATTTGACATACACAACTTTTTGTCTAAACCCAAAACTTAACATTCACGCACCTGCTATGTGTATTTGTTTTTTATTATCTTTTATTATTTTAGTAATCAATAGAGTTGCACGTCTTCCGACTGCAGATCAACCCACGTGTCTTACTTAATGAATCTTTCTTTATATGTCTCCCGCTTGCATCCTTTGGGACTGGTAACCTTATCGCGTAAAACAAACTTCTACAAGATCTACCGAGCCAAGAACACATGAAAGCTTTGTGCAGACTTCCTAGGTACCAGATGCAGTAGTGGTTTCATGCTTCATTGGGAACGAAAAAGGAAATTCGATTGTATCCGTAATATTTCATAGACATTAAAGTTGTCTTCCGCTGGTCAGTTTGAGCGTGTTTTTATTTTGCTTGAGTTTTGTTTGTTTCTTTTAAATATTTTTATTTAGGTTTCCTGTATTCTTAATTTATCTGTGCATTTGGGTATGAAAAGTATGCATAGAAGATATTCCTCTCTTCTTTATTCTTCTTCTTCTTGTCCTTCTACGGTACACTTGGGAGTCTTTCTCATATTAGTAGAATTACTGGCAAATTGCGTTCACAAATTTACACAGCAATACATCTATAAAAACATACAGATGAATTCATTAATACAAATACACAGAGGAAGCTATCTCTACAAATACACAAAGGAAGACACATACAAATACACAAAGGAAGACACATACAAATACACAGAGGAAGACACATGCATATACACAAAGGAAGACACATACAAATACACAATGGAAGACAGATACAAATACACAAAGGAAGACATCCATAGAAACACACACAGAAAGACATCGATACAAGAGTACAGAGGAATACATCAATACAAACATATAGAGGAAGAGATCAGTATAAACATAGAGGAGGACATATTTACAAATACAAACAGGAATACATTTATACAAACAAGCAGAGGAAAAGATCTATGCGAACACTCATAGGAATACATCTGTACATAAGCGCAGAGCAATACATCTATACAAACACACAGAATACATCTATATAAACACACAGAATACATCTATACAAACACACAGAATACATCAATACAAACACAGAGGGAAGACATCTATAAAAAAAACAGAGGAATACATTCATACTGCACACAGAATGCTTCTATTCATACACAGAGGAAGATATCTATGTGACGATATTTGTGTACGTCGTTCTACATTCTTCGTTATCTCCTGCATTACCGATTTATTTCTTCATTTTTGTCGTGAAACGAAGTGTAACCCACTACTTTGTTAATCACTATGTCGAGATACAGATTTGCTTCAACAAATCAACTTGCACCGTTCACCAGTCTCTAAGACAGAATAAATTATACTGTTCACGCAGTTCACGCAAGATGGCGGCTAAAAACTGAATAAAATTAGGCTGTATGAGCAAAAGACGAAACCGGAGGAAACCAATCATTTTGCTCCGCCAGGAACCAACCGAAAGCCTTTCTTAAGCAGTTACCTGCCTATATATTCGGGCGGAATTTTATGCTAACCACGCAATCCCGAACTTGACGCCAGAGATACTGACTGAAGAGGAAGAAGCTGTCACCTCTTGATTTATAGTTTACCTGAGGGCATCGACCTGCAACCTACTTCACTAGTCGAGTCAAACTGGCCGTTTTTTAAATCTTGGAGGGTAATTATAAATTTACGATAACCTTTAGGAAAATAGGCCTTCAGCAGGCATATAATGTTGGTATTTGTTGTGTGTCATTATACTACCTACACCTGTATATATTTAATATATTTTGGGTTCCCTATGAATGTATATGATTGAATAGACGAAGACTAATAGGACTCATACTTCAATCTATTGTCTCCTATATTCAGTCTATTGTCTCTGATAATTCCAAACTGCAAATATAACCATAACAGTCCTTGTTAGACCAAAACAGTCCTTGTTAGGACTCAATCTATTGTCTCCTATACTTCAATCTATTGTCTCAGATAAGACCAACTGCAATATAACCAAAACAGTCCTTGTCAGGACTCAATCTATTGTCGCATCTAACTCCAATCTATTGTCTCCTATAACTCCCACCTGATATATCACCAAACAGTCCTCGTCTCATATACTCCTATCATAAGAACATAACAATATTGTTAGGATATATGTTACCAGCTAGTATAGCACTTGACAGAGAGGACGTGGTATAGTATAGGGGGAAGGACATTGTTGTATCACACCTAGGTGTACATATTATTGGATTTATTCATGTATTGATTTATATTATGGGATGTATTCATGTATTAAATGTATTCATGTATTGAATCTATATTATTGAATGTATCCATGTATTAGTTTATCAGAAAGAATGCTTTGCAAGTAGACACATGTCTTGTCTCGCTATTGCTAAATCATACTGAGCCATGTTGTCATTCATCCTACATGCATACATCTGAGACACGCTCATTTCACTCACACTAGAAATAGGTGGGCTTGAGGACAGAAATTAGCCCCTATTTTTGCTTTGTTACAGGTTTATTTGTGTCCTAAAACCCTGAGGTCGTATGTTCGAGTCAATCCCGCTGCCTAGAACTTCTCAGGAGCATAGAGATTGTACAGAAGCTACATCTTTAGTCCCCCTCAGTCTTGGGTGGGCTAAAGTAACGAGCCTCAGCAGGAGTGGTGTGAACCAAACTAAGGAGAACAGAACGTTTTAAGAGATGAGTACACATTCGTACCATTTCTGTCAGCATTGTGAGCATAGAAACTGTCAGTGATGAGAAAGTGAAATTAGCATAGCAAGAGACAAAAATAACAGCATAGCTGATAAGTGTTATATCCTTAATTAACAGCACAGCTGATCCATGTACTATAATTAAATAACAGCACAGCTGATTGTAGTGAAATTGACAGAGATACAACGGTAAAATACCTCCAAAGATAACATTTAAGGATAAAAACATAATGCGTAGGCTGCGAATAGTACATGATCGCCTAGACCGCGGGTCATCATCCTCCATAATAATTGACTTGCTAGACAGGAGGGGAACGGCGGATCAAAAAGAAAAAAATATGACTGGAAAGATTGCGTGAGACTGGAAAGGCTAAGGAGACGCAATTGGGGGGGAAACGGAGAAAAGTCACGTTTCCCAAGTTGACATAAAAAGTAAGCAACTCGACAGAAGGGACCATAGATATGTTACGCCACAGTCATTTATTGGACGCTTTTGCGATACCAGGCTTTTGATTTGAATTGAGCGGCTAAAACGCAGTTGCTTGAAATATTACCAAAATTAAAAAGTAATTTTTTCTTAATATTAATGTTAGGAATATAAAAATTAGCTGGCCGGATGGCCCATTCTGAGCAGTGAACTAATATGTTCTTAATTTTACAAACGGATAGATAATATTGAAGATAATGACAAAAGACAGTGTTGTTCACATCATCGACAGACTGTATTGAATCTAAAAGTGTCGCTATTTGCACACAAAAAAACCACGACCTCGAGACGCAGGTGTTCAAATCTACTTAGTATGGAAGAGAAGGGATTTTGTGGTGGCTGTGTCTAAAAATAACTTTTAACGACAAAATTTTGGAGGGGAGAGAAAGGTTGGTTCAAAAATCAAGTACATTTTTGTAGAAACACAAGTAGAGACGGACAGACTAACAGATAACCATCCATACTTGACTGAAGCATGACTGAAATGACTTTAGGGTAGGAAATTTGAATTTAAAATAAACCTAGGCAGTGATTGGCCACAGACAATCATATTATTAGCGCTCAGACGCGAAAGTGGGGCCATTCTTCAATAGTTGTTCAGTGATAGACACAGATTTTAAAGTGTGGTGATTTCCATATGAAAGAAAGTGAAAGAAGTTTAGGGACGCCATACTATAGCCAGCAGCTCAGCTGAGTTTTGCTAGCAATTCTGTGTTTTTTATTCATAATCTGGTAAGATTGAAATTATTTCCTTTGCATATTTTGAATATTGTTTAATGTTCGAGTGATTTGATACTGCCATATCGAAATCTAGCCTTACAAACAAGTAGGGATTTGCTCTAGACCCCCCGCCCAAGTCAGGGTCTAGGGACCAACAATGTACATAAACTCCAGCAAGGGTTAGGCAAGACAGATCAAGTGTTGAGAATAATGAAACATATTACCTATCCTCTTTTAGGGCAGAAAACTAATAAATATTTTTCAGAATCTATAGTCTGGGAGGATCTATCTGATGTAAAACCACCATGGTAAATGTGCTGTTTGGTCAGAGAGATCTGACCTGTCTGTATGATGTGGTTGTTGTGTCAGTGTTGTGTCCAGACGTGGGTAGAGAATAGATTTTGACACATGGCCCATACTTTGATTGCAAAGCTGTGAGTTTCTGTTGTCAACAAAGCAGTGTCTATTCAGTTGGTGACTTTACTCGAGTGTATCTGTGCAGTACTTGTGACAGAGACCACCATTATTGCCCGCCAGCACGGAGAGGTGGGACCACCAGATTTCAGCACCAGAGCTACAACTACAAGATGAGTGAGCCTCTGGTCTGCTGGACATTCACCAACGCTTTGTAGTTACTAATACCCCCATAAAAATTCCCACCATTTTCTGGACACTGTGTAGTCAATATAGACAGGTGTGATGAGGCCACCCCAACAGCACAAACATTAACTATCCTCCCAAGTAGATGACTACTAGAACATTTTAATAAAACTAACTAGTATAGTACATATATATGTACACTATTGCATTTATGATATAATATTCCATGCATTTCTTTCATAATCTCTAAATCCTTTTAAGTTCTGGTCAATCTAAAAAATTGATCCAGAACAAAATAAATGTAATATAATTCTATCAAAAAATTTTACACACGTGAGTTAGTTCAGTGTATTTTAACATTTATTAATATTATTAGTCTTGTTAAATATCTGTGGGTATATCTATAACCTATTACACCACACTACATATCATAACCCTAGACACTTTACGTAGCTACATTCATAAAAAAAAAAAAAATAGTGTGAGGTCGTAGTGGTAGCAAGAAAGGCCTTCTGACAATTCACAACTACATCTTATCTCAGGAGCCTTCACAGCTGGCCTCATACAATTACATTTAGTAATATCACCATCATACAATACCATCAAACACCACTACATATATTGGGGTCTTGTCCAGGGATAATTAGCCCAACAGTAATATTAGGATCTCCTGGTGGGAGAAATAAAAGTAGGGAAATAAATTGTAAAATTCCCTTTAACATTAAAAGTGTCCCTACAGATAAAAGTTGGTGAATCTTCACAGCCAGTAATAATTAATTAGTTAACTGGTTAGTTAGAATTAGTTAGACTATAGTCATATAGTAATTAGAAGTACTTAGTGTATTTACTGGTTAGAGATTTAGCTTGTATATTATTATATTGTCTAAAAAGTATGGCGGAGTTGGCAAAATTTAGATCAGCTGCTGTGCTCACCGCGAAGGAGATGGGAATGGATGGTCAAATTTTAATTCAATATGTAACGGCTGAATGTGATAAATATATTGAACGGGAAGAAAGGAGATTAGAAAAAGAGGCTGAAAGAAAATTAGAGGCTGAAAGGTTAGCTGAAGAGAAGAGGTTACAAATTGAGGCTGATAGAGACATTAAGAGGCTGCAGATTGAGGCAGAAGAAAAACGACAGCAAAGGGAGGCAGAAGAAAAAAAAGGTTGAAGGCCGAAAGGGAAGCAGAAGATAGAAGGTTGCAAAGGGAGCACGAATTACGACTAAGGGAGCTGGAATTACAAGGCCCGGCCCCTGAAAATGGTGCCAGCCCTTTTGCCTCAGATGCTACGCCCAGTCTGGGAGCCTCAAACTCAGCTATGGGGTTTCATTTAGACCATTTTGTTGAAAAAGACGATGACATAGAGGGGTACCTAGGACGTTTTGAGTTATTAGCTACTACATATGGGTTAGAGAGAGAGAGAGGTGGAGTTTAAAGCTATCACAGGGATTGAGAGGTACTTCTTATGAAGTATTTGCCAAAATGAACAGGGAAGACCAAGACAATTATGACATGTTAAAGCAGGCTTTGTTATTAAGGTACGAGAAGAATGGTGAATTTTATCGTAAGAAATTTAGAAATGCCAAACTGTTGTCTGGGGAGACATACCACCAATTCTCTGCCAGACTAGAAACCTATTTGGAGAAATGGACGGCTCTGGGGAAGACCCAAGATCTTAAAGAAATGATCATGATTGAGCAATTGAGAGAGTCCATGGCTCCAGACATGAGAAAATTTCTCATGGAACAAGGTGCAGAGAAGTTGGGGGAAGTTTTAAATGTTGCTGAGAGGTATCAGGCAGCCCAGGCAGAGGTAAGTGGTGCTAAGAAGAAGCACATAGACAATTTTAAAGCTCCACAGCAATTTAATAAATTTGATAATAGAGAGCAGGGAAATAAAGGTAGGACAAACTTTGAGCGGCCAAGAAATGACTATCGCGACAGAAACTCACAGTTCAATGACCAAAAGTTCAATGAAAGAAAACCGTTGAACCAAGGAAAAAGATGGTGTAAATGGTGCAAGAAGGATAACCATAACACCGAATTTTGTAGAAGGAAACCTTCAAACATTGCTGCAATGAAGTCGGGGACGCGAAGATTAAAGGTTAATCCTAATGGACAACAGGAACCTTATCACCCCCCAGTTTGTGAGGATGTTATTTGTAATGGGGTCACCATAAGGTGCCTTTATGATACAGGTTTGGATTATGATTCAGTTGTGAAGTCTAGCCTAGTGGACCCAAGTCAGTATACCACAGAAACAGTGGAAATACAAGGGGCGACTAAGGACATACCACTCATGACACTTCCCATCGCAAGGATAACGGTGAAAACTCGCTATGTGGAAGGAGAAATCAGAGCAGCAGTGATAGATGAACCAATCTACCCTCTGATATTGGGGTGTAGATACGTCTTCTTGGGGAATCCCGAGAAACCGGTGATCATGGCGACAGTGCAGACCAGGTCACAGAAGAAGGAGGAAGAAGGTGAACCTATAAATGCTCATCCAGAGGAGATGAGGAAGGCGCAGGCTGAGGATAGGACACTCAAGCCATGTTTTAAAAAATTGCCCAAATGCCACACACCTCCGAGCAAGGGGGAATATTTCATGAAGAACAAACTCTTATACAGGAAGGCCGGAACTGGAACAAATGGTCACAACCAGCTGGTTCTTCCCATTTCATATAGAGATAAAGTGATGGAACTCGGGCATGCGATTCCCTTCAGTGGTCACATGGGGATCAGCGCCACAGGACAGCGTATAGCTTGTCATTACTTCTGGCCAGGGATAACGGAGGATATAAAAAGATATGTCAAATCCTGCCCAGAATGTCAAAGGGTAGCTCCAAAGCACTGGACTGCTCCTGCAACTCTAGGGGAAATGCCCATAGTGGGAACCCCTTTTGAGAGGGTTGCAGTGGATATTGTAGGACCTCTCACTCGGACCAAGAGGAGGAACAGTTACATCCTTACTCTGGTGGACACTTGTTCTATGTGGGGAGAGGCGGTAGCCCTGCCATCAATCGATTCAAAACATGTAGCAGAGGCACTACTTACAATATTTACCCGATTAGGATTCCCGCATCAAATCTTGACGGATAATGGTTCTCAGTTCAAGGGGAAACTAACGGAAGAAGTTTTTAAGCTATTTCAAGCCAGGCACTTTCATTGTAGTCCGTACCATCCACAAGGGAACGGCCAGGTAGAGAGGTTCAATGGGACTCTCATTTCTATCCTGAGAAAGCTGGCACACGAAAAACCGGATCTGTGGGATCAATTCCTGCCCGCCGCATTGTTTGCATACCGGGAGGTACCACATAGTTCAACCGGGATGGCTCCCGCAACTCTGCTATTTGGGAGGCCAATAAAAGGTCCTTTAGAAGCTTTATTAAGGACCTGGACAGATGAGAAGGCGGAAGAGACTGTTACCTCATCGTATCAATATGTGAACGAACTGACCACTCGTTTGAAAGCTGGATGGAAACTGGCAAATGATAATTTGAAACAAGCCAGGAAGAAACATGCAGCATATTTTAATAGGAAGGCAAGGGACAGGGAACTGGCAGTCGGAGAGAAGGTGCTGCTTCTACTACCCGGAAGCCAGAATAAATTACAAATTGGTTGGCAAGGTCCATATACGGTTCTAGAGAAGGTGTCTAGAACAAACTATAAAATTGACAAAAAGGGGAAGGAGAAAGTTTATCATGTAAACCTGTTAAAGAAGTATCTGGACAGACCACTCCAGGAAAGCACCCCCTTATTGACCTTGGCTATTGCAACCCAGATGCAAAAAGAACCACTCACCTCACATGAATACCCATTACATCCTTGTGAAACAGCAGCACAGGTAAAAGTCAGTAAGCACCTGACTAAAAACCAGAGGGAGAGAGTTCAACAGGTTCTGGAGGAACATACAGATGTATTAACAGATAAACCAGGCCATACAAATTTGTTACAGTATGACATGAAACTGGTAGACTCAAACCCAACCTGTATGAGAGCCTATTCTATTCCGTTCGCGAAGGAGAAGGCATTGAAGGAAGAAATAGAGTATTTGTTGAAGGAGGGGATTATTTCGCACAGTGAATCATCTTTTAGTTCTAGTGTCGTTTTGTTGAGGAAACCGTCTGGGGAACACAGACTGTGCATAGATTACAGGAAACTGAATGCTGTCACAGAAGGACAAGTGGATCCATTACCAGACACAAAACAGTTATTTGCCAGACTGAACAAGGCAAAATACTTTTCAAAGGTGGATCTTAGTAAAGGCTATTACCAGATCCCAGTGAAGCCTGAAGTGAGACCTTATTTGGCTTTTAGCACTTCGGATGGACATTATGAATTCAATATGCTACCATTCGGACTGAAAAATGCTCCGAGTGTGTTTTCAAGGATGATGCGAAAATTGTTGGATCCCCTGAATAACCCATGTATCACGAATTTCATGGATGATATTCTCGTCGCCACAGAGACATTTGAAGAACACATTGAAGCTCTGGAGATGTTGTTTGATAGACTTCGGTAGGCGAACTTAACTGCTAGGCCAACAAAATGTTGTATTGGATGCAAAGAGTTGGAATTCTTGGGACACACTGTATATCAGGGTAATATGACCCCTGATCCTAAGAACTTGGAAAAACTGCAGAGAGCACCTAGGCCACAAACAAAAAAAGACGTGCGATCATTCGTGTCGTTATGCGGATTTTATCAGAAATACATCAAAAATTTTAACGCTATTTGTGCTCCTCTGACTGATCTGACTCGCAAGGGACTTCCAGATAAAATTATTTGGACTGCACAATGTGAACTAGCGTTCCAAGAGTTAAAGGAAAAACTCACTAGCAAGCCTATTCTCAAACTGCCTGATTTGACACAGGACTTTGTCTTAAGAACCGATGCAAGTAATGTAGGACTAGGAGGGGCTTTGTTGCAAAGATCATCTTCACCTGATGGGGAACTTAAACCAGTCGCTTATGCAAGCCGCAAATTGAATAAGGCGGAACAAGGATACTCCACAAGCGAAAAAGAATGTTTAGCATTAATCTGGGCAATAAAAAAGTTTCAAATCTATCTGTATGGTGGGACTTTTGTGGTGGAGACGGACCATCAGCCTCTCGTATTCTTATCTCAGGCTAAGCATGAAAACGCAAGATTGCTGAGGTGGTCTTTATTGCTTCAACCTTATCAGTTCAGTATCCAATATATCCCAGGCAAATTGAATGTCGGTGCAGATTTCCTCAGTCGGCACCCCTGTGATCAAAATTAGAGTAGTGGCAGACGTGAGGAGTAATTTTACCTATGTGTATCGCTGGTTTTGGAACTTGCCATAGGCATGTTTTCAAGTGGGGAGATGTGTAGTGAAATTGACAGAGATACAACGGTAAAATACCTCCAAAGATAACATTTAAGGATAAAAACATAATGCGTAGGCTGCGAATAGTACATGATCGCCTAGACCGCGGGTCATCATCCTCCATAATAATTGACTTGCTAGACAGGAGGGGAACGGCGGATCAAAAAGAAAAAAAATATGACTGGAAAGATTGCGTGAGACTGGAAAGGCTAAGGAGACGCAATTGGGGGGGAAACGGAGAAAAGTCACGTTTCCCAAGTTGACATAAAAAGTAAGCAACTCGACAGAAGGGACCATAGATATGTTACGCCACAGTCATTTATTGGACGCTTTTGCGATACCAGGCTTTTGATTTGAATTGAGCGGCTAAAACGCAGTTGCTTGAAATATTACCAAAATTAAAAAGTAATTTTTTCTTAATATTAATGTTAGGAATATAAAAATTAGCTGGCCGGATGGCCCATTCTGAGCAGTGAACTAATATGTTCTTAATTTTACAAACGGATAGATAATATTGAAGATAATGACAAAAGACAGTGTTGTTCACATCATCGACAGACTGTATTGAATCTAAAAGTGTCGCTATTTGCACCAAAAAAAAAAACACGACCTCGAGACGCAGGTGTTCAAATCTACTTAGTATGGAAGAGAAGGGATTTTGTGGTGGCTGTGTCTAAAAATAACTTTTAACGACAAAATTTTGGAGGGGAGAGAAAGGTTGGTTCAAAAATCAAGTACATTTTTGTAGAAACACAAGTAGAGACGGACAGACTAACAGATAACCATCCATACTTGACTGAAGCATGACTGAAATGACTTTAGGGTAGGAAATTTGAATTTAAAATAAACCTAGGCAGTGATTGGCCACAGACAATCATATTATTAGCGCTCAGACGCGAAAGTGGGGCCATTCTTCAATAGTTGTTCAGTGATAGACACAGATTTTAAAGTGTGGTGATTTCCATATGAAAGAAAGTGAAAGAAGTTTAGGGACGCCATAATATAGCCAGCAGCTCAGCTGAGTTTTGCTAGCAATTCTGTGTTATTTATTCATAATCTGGTAAGATTGAAATTATTTCTTTGCATATTTTGAATATTGTTTAATGTTCGAGTGATTTGATACTGCCATATCGAAATCTAGCCTTACAAACAAGTAAGGATTTGCTCTAGACCCCCCCGCCCAAGTCAGGGTCTAGGGACCAACAATGTACATAAACTCCAGCAAGGGTTAGGCAAGACAGATCAAGTGTTGAGAATAATGAAACATATTACCTATCCTCTTTTAGGGCAGAAAACTAATAAATATTTTTCAGAATCTATAGTCTGGGAGGATCTATCTGATGTAAAACCACCATGGTAAATGTGCTGTTTGGTCAGAGAGATCTGACCTGTCTGTATGATGTGGTTGTTGTGTCAGTGTTGTGTCCAGACGTGGGTAGAGAATAGATTTTGACACATGGCCCATACTTTGATTGCAGAGCTGTGAGTTTCTGTTGTCAACAAAGCAGTGTCTATTCAGTTGGTGACTTTACTCGAGTGTATCTGTGCAGTACTTGTGACAGAGAGCACCATTATTGCCCGCCAGCACGGAGAGGTGGGACCACCAGAGTCAGCACCAGAGCTACAACTACAAGATGAGTGAGCCTCTGGTCTGCTGGACATTCACCAACGCTTTGTAGTTACTAATACCCCCATAAAAATTCCCACCATTTTCTGGACACTGTGTAGTCAATATAGACAGGTGTGATGAGGCCACCCCAACAGCACAAACATTAACTATCCTCCCAAGTAGATGACTACTAGAACATTTTAATAAAACTAACTAGTATAGTACATATATATGTACACTATTGCATTTATGATATAATATTCCATGCATTTCTTTCATAATCTCTAAATCCTTTTAAGTTCTGGTCAATCTAAAAAATTGATCCAGAACAAAATAAATGTAATATAATTCTATCAAAAAATTTTACACACGTGAGTTAGTTCAGTGTATTTTAACATTTATTAATATTATTAGTCTTGTTAAATATCTGTGGGTATATCTATAACCTATTACACCACACTACATATCATAACCCTAGACACTTTACGTAGCTACATTCATTAAAAAAAAAAAAAATAGTGTGAGGTCGTAGTGGTAGCAAGAAAGGCCTTCTGACAATTCACAACTACATCTTATCTCAGGAGCCTTCACAGCTGGCCTCATACAATTACATTTAGTAATATCACCACCATACAATACCATCAAACACCACTACACTGATATAATTTTTTTTGTTCCTATAATTGGAAAACTTGATGTAAAATATTCATATATATATATATATATATATATATATATATATATATATATATATATATATATATATATATATATATATATATATATATATATATTTGTAAAATATATGTAAACTTACAAATTCATTACGTTCTTTTTTTTCAACATTCACCCTTCAGCACAAGAGTAGATAGTGTATATACTAAATAAAATACTTAGGAAATTGTATTTGAAGACTTGTCAATTTTATCATTGTTAAGCAAAATCTGTTTCCTTGTTTTGTTTAATATCACAGTTAGTTACACAGCGGAGGTGGCGCTTTATGTCGGTCTCCTCTCTACTATTGTTTCGAGATCAGATCATTCACAGCCGTAACTAATTTGTGATACCAGTAGTCCTCTCAGACACTGGGACTTCACCATTTTCTGCAGAAATCCTATTTCTGTAATTGTCAGTACTATACTGATCCAAGAGTCAAATAAAACCTCTCGCCACACTGGGGGCTCGTTCCTGGGATATTTCTGTATATCTTGAGCCATACTTAGTCTATTCATCTATCTACACTCTAACTTGTGCCAACCATAGGTAACATAAGAAAATAAATTTTTTTGTTGAGAAAATCATTATAGGATTTTTACAAAATTATTTTCTTAGGAGGAGTACCATTTAGTACTCAGTAAATAGTTGATGCTCACAAAGTTGCACGGAAATTTTTTGTTCATTTAAATTAATTAAGTTTAATTACAATAATTGGGTTATAGTAAATATACATACCCTATCTAAGTAACGCCATGGCTGATCTGGTGAAGTTCAGGACTGCGATCATGCAGATGGGTAAGGAATTAAATATGACAGGTGATGCTCTTACTCAGTATGTCACAACAGAAGTGGACAAACACATGGATAGGGAAGAAAGAAAGTTGCAATTAGAGGCTGAAGAAAGGCGGTTGCAAGCAGAAGCCAAAAGACTGAAAGCTGAAAGAGAAGCCAAAAGACTGGAAGCTGAAAGAGAAGTCAAAAGACTGGAAGCTGAGAGAGAAGACAAAAGACTGGAAGCTGAGAGAGAAGACAAAAGACTGGAAGCTGAGAGAGAAGACAAAAGACTGGAAGCTCAGATAGAAGACAAAAGACTGGAAGCTGAAAGAGAAACTAAAAGGTTAGAAGCTGAGGAAAGGAAATTACAAGCAGAGAGAGACCATCAGTTGAGATTAAAAGAGTTTGAAATTCAGGCAAATACTGGCAATAATGGTGGTAGCTCACCTCACTCTGAGAATAGCTCCATCCAGAGCACCTCAAGTGGGGCCATGAATTTTCATCTGGACCCATTTGTTGAGAAAGAAGACGCCATTGAGTCGTACCTGGATAGATACGAAAGACTTGCCACTACCTATGGCTTAGTGAAAGAAAAGTGGAGTCTTAAACTATCTCAGGGATTGAGAGGTGTTGCCTACGATGTATATTTAAAGCTCTCAAGAGATGACCAGGAAGATTATGAAATCCTGAAGCAGGCACTGCTTGTGAGATATGAAAAGAACTCAGAATCATATAGAAAGAAATTCCGAACCGCTAAACTTCTTCCAGGAGAAAACTATCACCAATTCTCTGCTAGACTGGAAACTTATTTGGAAAAATGGAGTAGTTTAGGAAAGTGTCAAGATCTGAAAGAAATGATAATGATGGAGCAAGTGAAAGAGTCCATGCCTCAAGAAATGAGGAAGTTTATCATGGAACAAGGAGCAGAGAGATTGGAAGATATTGTAACTGTTGCTGAGAGATATCAAGCAGCTCAGGCAGAATTATTAGGAAATAAGAAGAAGCAGGGTGAAAACTTCAAATCATCACAAAACTATACCAAATATGAACAAATGGACCATACCACAAGGAACAAACAAAGATTTGACCAAAAGGACAAAAACCCTCTAAAATCGGATAAGACACCTTACCGGAAGGAAGGAAAGTGGTGTAAAACTTGTCTAATGAGTAACCACAATACTGCGGACTGCAGAAGGAAGAATTCTCCTCATCATGGTGCATGTCTTACAACAGGGAATTAGGGAAGGAAGGAAATGGCAGTAAGTCAGAAAGACTTCCATCATCCCCCTGTCTGTGAGGAAGTGACCGTGAATGGCACTCAAGTACTGTGTTTATATGACACAGGATTAGACTTTGATTCAGTTGTGTGCTCTTCTCTAGTGAGTCCTGACCAGATAACCACAGAAACAGTGGAAATCAGAGGACCGATCAAGGGAGCAAGAACCATGACATTACCCATAGCCCGAATCAACATAATATCTCGCTATGTGGAAGGAGAAATCAAAGATTTTGGGGTGTAGGTATGTTTTCCTTGGAGAACCTATAAAACCCGTAGTTATGGCAACAGTCCAGACCAGGGAAAGCTCCAGGAAAATGGAGGAGAATCCTATCAATACTCATCCAGAAGAGATGAAAAAGGCTCAAGCAGCAGACAGCACGTTGAAGCCTTGTTTTGGCAAATTGCCTAAAGCACATAACCCTCCAGAGAAAGGAGACTTGTATATGAAGAATGGCCTACTATACAGAAAAGCTGGAACAGGACCTAAAGGGCATGGACAGCTTGTAGTGCCAAAATCTTACAGGGAGAAGGTTATGACGCTAGGACATGCTATACCCTTCAGTGGACATATGGGAATAGGGGCCACTGGACAAAGGATAGCCTGTCACTACTTCTGGCCAGGAATTACAGAGGACATAAAAAGATATGTAAGATCCTGTCCAGAATGCCAAAGAGTAGCTCCTAAGCATAGGACTGCACCAGCAACACTGGGAGAAATGCCTATTATGGGAACCCCTTTTGAACGTGTTGCAGTAGATATTGTTGGACCACTCACTAGGACCAAGAAGAGAAATGCTTACATCTTAACCTTGGTTGATACTTGCTCTATGTGGGGAGAAGCAGTGGCCATGTCAGCTATAGATTCAAAGCACGTGGCAGAGGCCCTGTTGACAATATTTACCCGATTACGTTTCCCGCATCAGATATTGACTGACAATGGGTCTCAGTTTAAGGGAAAGCTAACACAAGAAGTATTCAGGATATTTCAAGCCAGGCACTATCATTGTAGTCCCTACCATGCCCAAGGGAACGGTGAAGTAGAGCGGTTCAATGGTACGCTAATTTCAATCCTTAGAAAGCTGGCGAGTGAAAAACCTGATACTTGGGATACATACTTACCCGCTGCACTATTTGCATATAGGGAAGTACCCCACAACTCAACTGGATTGGCTCCAGCTACATTGTTGTTTGGAAGACCAATAAAAGGTCCACTGGAAGCATAGCTGCGGACATAGACTGATGAAAAGGCAGAGGAAACAGTGACTTCCGCATACCAGTACGTCAACGAGTTGACATCTCGATTGAAAGCAGGTTGAAAACTGGCCAATGATAACTTAAGACAGGCCAGGAGGAAGCATGCTGCGTACTACAACAAAAAAGCAAAGGATAGGGAACTGGAGGTGGGTGAAAAGGTGTTATTACTGTTGCCGAGCAGCAATAATAAATTGCAGATTGGATGGCAGGGACCCTATGTCATACTGGAGAAACTTTCCAGGACCAATTATAAGATTGACAAGAAAGGAAAGGAGAAGGTATATCATGTCAATCTTCTTAAAAAAATACTATGACAAGGAATCATCAGAAGTTGCACATATTATGACCCTAGCCATTGCAACAGAAATGCACGGTGAACCACTTCACTCTATGGAGTATCCACTCACAACTACAGAGGATTATGTTCAAGTAAATATTAGTGAACACTTAACTCCAGAGCAGAAGAAGAGGGTTCAGAAAGTGTTGGAAACCCATGCGGATGTGCTCACAGATAAGCCAGGTCGTACGAATCTGTTAGAGTACGACATGAAGGTTACCGACCCTACCCCAGTATGCATGAGAACATACCCTATACCCTATGCGAAAGCCCAAGCACTAAGGGAGGAAGTTGATTATCTGTTGAAGGAGAAAATTATCTCGAAGTCAGACTCTCCCTATAGCTCAAGTGTGGTGTTATTGAGAAAGCCGAGTGGTGAACACAGGTTATGTATTGACTACCGGAAGCTTAATGCGATCACAGAATCTCAGGTGGACCCATTACCTGACACCAACCAGCTGTTCTCTACACTGAGTAAGGCTAGGTATTTATCGAAGGTAGATCTAAGCAAGGAATACTACCAAATACCAGTGAAACCAGAAGTTAGGAAAATGCTGGCATTTAGTACATCAGACGGACACTACGAGTTTAATGTTCTACCTTTTGGGCTGAAAAATGCTCCCAGTATCTTTTCAAGAATGATGAGGAAATTATTGGAACCTCTACAAAATCCCCATATCACTAACTTTATGGATGACATTCTTGTTGCTACAAACACATTTGAAGAGCATATAGTAGCGCTCTCCATGTTGTTTGACAGACTGAGAGAAACTGGATTGACTGCACGTCCAACCAAGTGCTATATCGGTTGTAAGGAGTTGGAATTCCTAGGTCACACTATTTCTACAGGTCATATGTCTCCTGACCCAAAGAATATAGAGAAGCTAAAGAAGGCACCCAGACCTCAAACGAAGAAAGATGTGAGATCATTCGTGTCTTTATGTGGGTTCTATCAGAAGTACATACCCCACTTTAACTCTCTGTGTGCACCATTAACTAACTTAACGAAGAAAGGACAGCCTGATAAAATCCAATGGAATGCTGATTGTGAAAAAGCTTACACAGAGCTAAAAGCAAAACTCACCAGCAAACCCATCCTTACACTACCCGATATCACACAGTAATTTGTATTAAGAACGGACGCTAGCAGTATAGGTATTGGTGCAACTCTCTTGCAGAAATCAAAAGCCCAGCCGGAGGAACTTTTACCAGTCGCCTACGCCAGTAGGAAGCTGAATGCAGCTGAGTTGAATTACTCGACCATAGAGAAAGAATGTTTAGCTCTAATTTGGTCCATCAACAAATTTTCACCTTACCTGTATGGGACACACTTCATTGTCCAAAGCGATCACCAACCTTTAACATTCTTGGCTGCATCTAAAAAGCTAAATTCGAGATTGTTAAGGTGGAGTCTGCTTCTGGCGCCTTATTCCTTTACCGTGAATTACATTCCGGGAAGAGACAATGTAGGAGCTGATTTTTTAAGTCGACACCCTAGTACTCTGGAAGGACAGACGCAAAAGGATTAACCACAGCAGGGGTTTACACGTCAGCTATGACAAGTCACAGCTAGGAAAGGAGGGGGCTATGTCGTGAAACGAAGTGTAACCCACTACTTTGTTAATCACTATGTCGAGATACAGATTTGCTTCAACCAATCAACTTGCACCGTTCACCAGTCTCTAAGACAGAATAAATTATACTGTTCACGCAGTTCACGCAAGATGGCGGCTAAAAACTGAATAAAATTAGGCTGTATGAGCAAAAGACGAAACCGGAGGAAACCAATCATTTTGCTCCGCCAGGAACCAACCGAAAGCCTTTCTTAAGCAGTTACCTGCCTATATATTCGGGCGGAATTTTATGCTAACCACGCAATCCCGAACTTGACGCCAGAGATACTGACTGAAGAGGAAGAAGCTGTCACCTCTTGATTTATAGTTTACCTGAGGGCATCGACCTGCAACCTACTTCACTAGTCGAGTCAAACTGGCCGTTTTTTAAATCTTGGAGGGTAATTATAAATTTACGATAACCTTTAGGAAAATTTTCCTTCAGCAGGCATATAATGTTGGTATTTGTTGTGTGTCATTATACTACCTACACCTGTATATATTTAATATATTTTGGGTTCCCTATGAATGTATATGATTGAATAGACGAAGACTAATAGGACTCATACTTCAATCTATTGTCTCCTATATTCAGTCTATTGTCTCTGATAATTCCAAACTGCAAATATAACCATAACAGTCCTTGTTAGACCAAAACAGTCCTTGTTAGGACTCAATCTGTTGTCTCCTATACTTCAATCTATTGTCTCAGATAAGACCAACTGCAATATAAACAAAACAGTCCTTGTCAGGACTCAATCTATTGTCGCATCTAACTCCAATCTATTGTCTCCTATAACTCCCACCTGATATATCACCAAACAGTCCTCGTCTCATATACTCCTATCATAAGAACATAACAATATTGTTAGGATATATGTTACCAGCTAGTATAGCACTTGACAGAGAGGACGTGGTATAGTATAGGGGGAAGGACATTGTTGTATCACACCTAGGTGTACATATTATTGGATTTATTCATGTATTGATTTATATTATGGGATGTATTTATGTATTAAATGTATTCATGTATTGAATCTATATTATTGAATGTATCCATGTATTAGTTTATCAGAAAGAATGCTTTGCAAGTAGACACATGTCTTGTCTCGCTATTGCTAAATCATACTGAGCCATGTTGTCATTCATCCTACATGCATACATCTGAGACACGCTCATTTCACTCACACTAGAAATAGGTGGGCTTGAGGACAGAAATTAGCCCCTATTTTTGCTTTGTTACAGGTTTATTTGTGTCCTAAAACCCTGAGGTCGTATGTTCGAGTCAATCCCACTGCCTGGAACTTCTCAGGAGCATAGAGGTTGTACAGAAGCTACATCTTTAGTCCCCCTCAGTCTTGGGTGGGCTAAAGTAACGAGCCTCAGCAGGAGTGGTGTGAACCCTATAACCCCCCCAAAACTACAGAGTCCCCACTATTTATATCCCCCACACTCCCTCTCACACTAACCCACCAAACCATAGATCCCCCACCCCAACTAAATAACAAGCCCCCCTCCCCCAAAACTCCATCTAGCCCACCAAACTACCCTAACTAATCAATATTAACACCCCCACCCCATACTATCAGACCTCCCCCCAAACTCCCCTCCTTACTCCTCTTTTCCCCCACAATCCCCCCCCACTCATAACTAATCACCCATATAACATCAAACCCAACAAACCCTCCACAACACCACCCCCCAAAAACATCCACTACCCAACAAACCCACCCCAATATACCCCCCCCCAACATCCCCCCCTCCCCCATCCCCCCCCCCCCCCCCCCCCCCCATCACCCAACAACCCCCCCACCCCACAACTTACCCCCCCCCCCCACCCCCCCAACCCTAACCCACCCCCCCTAACC
>JAMPIV010009013.1:556185-771967 GCA_024509875.1 Oreohelix idahoensis
AATGCTTTGCAAATAACCACCTTCTTGTGTCTCGCTATTGCTAAATTCCATACTGAGCCCATCGTTTGTCCATTCATCACTACAATGGCAAACATCATGACCACGCTCAAATTTTCACTCACAACTAGAAATAGGTGGGCTTGAGGACAGAAATTAGCCCCTATTTTTTGCTTTGTTACAGGTTTATTTGTGTCCTAAAAACCCTGAGGTCGTATGTTCGAGTCAATCCCACTGCCTGGAACTTCTCAGGAGCATAGAGGTTGGACAGAAGCTACATCGGTAGTCCCCCGCAGTCTTGGGTGGGCTAAAGTAGCGAGCCTCAGGAGGAGTTGTGGGAACCAAACTGCGGAGAACAGAACGGTTTTAAGAGATGAGGACACATTCGTACCAGTTCTGTCAGCATGTGTGAGCATAGAAACTGTCAGTGATGAAAAGTGAAATTAGCATAGCAAGAGACAAAAAATAACAGCATAGCTGATAAATTTTANATACTTAATTAATAGCACAGCTGATCCATATTTTTTTGTACTATAATTTAAATAAACAGCACAGCTGATAAAATTCTTTTCTTCGTTTCCTATAATTGGAAAACTTGAATGTATAAATATTCATATATATATATAATATATATATTTATATATATATATATATATATATATATATATATATATATATATATATATATATATATATATATATATATATAATATAATATAAATATTTGTAAAATATATGTAAACTTACAAATTCATTACGTTCCATTTTTTCAACATTCACCCTTCAGCACAAGAGTAGATAGTGTATATACTAAATAAAATATTTAGGAAATTGTATTTGAAGACTTGTCAATTTTATCATTGTTAAGCAAAATCTGTTTCCTTGTTTTGTTTAATATCACAGTTAGTTACACAGCGGAGGTGGCGCTTTATGTCGGTCTCCTCTCTACTATTGGTTTCGAGATCAGATCATTCACAGCCGTAACTAATTTGTGATACCAGTAGTCCTCTCAGACACTGGGACTTCACCATTTTCTGCAGAAATCCTATTTCTGTAATTGTCAGTACTATACTGATCCAAGAGTCAAATAAAACCTCTCGCCACAATTTTTCACACTCATCGTCCTATTATGTGGCATATTTTATGCACCTACATTCTTACCTTGCCGCTCCCAGACTTGTTTATGTTTCACTATGTCAATCGTAGTATTACAAGGCTAATTAGAGAGGTCAACGGGTAATACTTTCATCACTTAAGTCGTCTAGCCACCTTTGATAGAGACGGCCATTGTTGACACAATGTGGTCTCGCCCGATCGACGGAGAGGAAAACCAGATTGTCTGTCTAAGAAATCCGTCTGGGAGATGTACCTAAACATAAGTGATAATGTGTAATCGCTTCCGATGGCCCATCTCTGTATCAGTAATACAGATAACCTGTCAGGAAAGATTACGTTGGGAAAAGTATTAGGCAGGAAATAAGTTCACCGATGTGTTTGTGAATTTGTACAAATGCAATTGAAAGTATTACTGCCATTTTTCAAACAGGTCACGAGTTTAATTTTTAAAATTGATATTTTAAAACACGCGGTGGATAGTAATGATTTAACACCCTGACCCACATAGTTCTAAAGAGACAGGATTTGCCTTAATCGAGAGCCTAACATAAACTTAAGCCCTCATTCGCAAGTTTGTTAAAATATCATCTTGGACGTGGACTGAGAAAGGGAAATATAGTCTAGCGAAATCGAGGACACAAATCAGACTGCATTTTCAAATGTAAGTACCAACTCCCAGTAGCCAGAGAGAAGGATGGGACAAAGAATTCCAAAATTAACAAGTGACGGATCGAAGTATATGGGCGTCTTTATAACTTAAAAGAGAACCCGCAATTTTAAATACAAAGACTGGAAACTTAAGGAATCAGAAAGCACATGTCATAAGAAGGATTCTGAAACTACCCCCAGACCGAGTGTTTGAAGCATCAAATTAAAGTTGCTGTGTCCATTCTACTGTGCTAGGAAATTGTACATCTCATTTGGGGTACGTTGTGAACATATATTTTATAAAGTGAATGAGACATGTTACTTGCTAAGTGGTTATACAAGCTATACTAGGCTAGCAACATCAACCTATGATTATTGTACATTCATAAACCATTACAGCAAGCGCTGGTGATTGCTTCTTGCTAGTCATACAGAAAACCGACAGCATAGGTTGCCCCAGACTTCGAATGGTAAGTGAGTAAGCGAGTGATGATTACATCACATGTGCACAGTGTGTATAGTATCATTTTGTGAGATATGTGTACTTTTATAATGTTAGTTCATGCAAATCATTTCCCCTTTTAAGTAACTAGAAGAATAACGGTGATTTCTAATAATATTCCCTGAATTATCCTATGCATATTCAGGGAGAATAATTATTCCGAGAGGCTAACATTGGTGGGTGGATAGCGAGACAACGCGCCTGTTAATCTGCAGCCCACTTATGTATTTAGCAAAGGCATGTGTTATTTTGTTTTTCCTAAAGTTCGTGGTTCGAAGTTTCAAGACGGTTCTTAGCATCTGACGAGTCTGAAGTAAGAATCTTTGCCACTATCTTGTGATTCAAGAAGGTGGGTTCGACACCAACTACCTACAGTGGACTCGTTGTGCAGACACCCACCTTGACATTAGGAGTGAAGTTCATCTAGAGTCCTCATCACAAAAGACCTGACAACGACTCATTGAGTACTCAGCCAGTTAAGTTTTTTGTAACAGGCTCAAGTAGCGGACAATAATCATCAGTCCCCAATTAAGTCTCAGTGAAGACAATTTTAAAAAAAAACCCTCTTAAGTCACTTTCATCCATATTTATTTAAATTTGTTAAAGACTAATTGATTATTAAATTTGTTATATGTTATTTTACAAATTCATAGTTGGTTCAGTTCTTATAGATAAGAGAACGCATGTATGATCTAAAATCTTTAATACATATACATTTAGTTACAACCATAGAGCCAGAATTACTTATAACAGGAATTTCGCTGGATTAAACCAGCTGAGGGCTCGAATAGGCCAAACCATTGCTTAAAACTTCACGAAAGGTGCCGGATTAGATATAAGTTAATAGTGCTCTGCCCTATGCAGCATTGTTCTTGACTTCTGAATTACCTTGTGAACCCCCTTGAAATAGAAGCATCATTGTCCTTCTATCTACAACTCTACCAAGAGTAATCTTGTGCGAAGGTAGACACCTTTGAAGACCCATTTTAGATACTCTTGAGTTTTGGCCACTGGTGGACCACTCCTGCAGAGCAATGGGGAGGCAAATCATGTGACAATCTATACAAACATACAGAGGAAGACATTTATACAAACATACAGAGGAAGACATTTATACAAAACATACAGAGGAAAACATTTATACAAACGCACAGACTACACCAAGACAAGCACAGAGGAAATACATCAATACAAACACAGAGAAAGAAATTTGTACAAATGCACAGAGGGAAGACGGCTGTACAAATAGACAACAAAGTTTAACATTTATCTTTTTCATAATCAGATAGCAATTCGGGACCTAAGACGCGTCAACAGTGAGGAATGCAGTTAGTCCAAAAAATGCCGTGCTGAAGTCGGATGTGTCGGCCGAAAGGCGCAAATATTGCAGCTTCGCTGTAAACGGACACAACGCAACCAACGTCCTTTTCAGGACGAACGAGGAAGAAGAAGAAGAAGAAGAAGAAGATAACAATTCTGTGCCCTCGACCCAAACTCAGGTCAGCAGCCATTACGTACGGATGGTTGCAAAAAAAGTGGACAGAATGTAAACAGGAAGAAAACAAAATAAATTAAGAAAACAAAATGTTGGATTTTGGCACGTTGTCATGTCACACCCCCCCCCCCCCCCCCAAAAAAAACCACACACACACACGCGTCGATCACGTGATGTCATCTTTTCTTTCCTTATTAATTCCCTTCTCTACCTTACTCCATTATCTCTCAAGTATTCTCCATGTCCGCTATATTCTACACAAAAAACTTCTCAGCCCGTGTGGCTACGACACTACTACAAACAGTGAACAAGTGCGACAATTTTATTTACACCTTTCAACACGTAATATCCCTGCTTCCCCCCACCCACAAAATCTTTCCCAACCGCCTATTCTGGCCAAACACAATCCCTCGTCAATGGCCGCCCACGGACTAGTAGTGCCCACGCTGCAATCTTCGTATTGTGCAATGCACGGTTTTTTTTTTTTGGTTTTTTTTTCCATTCAAACTAACCTGTTTCAGATCATGAATTTTTTTTTTCCTTTTCTATTTTTATTCCAACCAATCACTGGACGGACGGAAATCACTCGTCTACAGATTTCGCGAACTTCCGAGGCGCGTTAAATCAATTTCCACTTTCCCTGTTTTTTCTCCGCTGTTTTAGAAAGAAAATTGTATTGTTGAAATCAGCGCTTGATCATGCGTGCCAGTACACAATAGTATATATTTTTTTAAAAAATAAAGTTTTGGCGAGGCGCGTCCCGTCCAACCTAGTCGGTTATATTAGGGCGCATGTTCAAATATAAAAGACCGTAAGGTCTGAACGATCAATAAGTAGTGTACACAATAGTAGTCCTTTTTCGGGGCTTAGTATTTTTCAACGCTGCACAAGAGGTTGTGGAGTCGCCGACAAAAATTTTCCGTCTCCTGAAATTGTAGAAGTCCGACTCAGACTAGTATTTTTACTATTCATTTGGCATAAAATTATGCACTTTTGTGGAATTATAATATTATATGTATAATTATGATATATGTGTGAATAAATGATTAATTGACTTTTGTAGACTACATTTTAAACTATTCATTCATTCATTCACACAATAATAAAAACCACGAACTCAAATAGTATTTAAAATATGACAATATGATCCGCTTGCTTGGATCAAACGTGTGCCTTGGCTTAAGTCTTGTAAAAGTAGGGGTCGGAACATATCTTACTGACTCCGACTACAGTAAAAACGGCCGACTTCACGACTCCATCTACACATCCCTGTTTCAGATTTAGAGTTTGATGGGTTTTTTTTTTTTACTAACAATTTGTACAATGTGATATAACCGAAGTACTCCAGTCTATGCTTGAATGATACTTGTCTGGCTACTAGAAGCTAAATATCTCAAATGGAAACTTGTTTTGCTTGCCACGACTCCAACTGTTAAAAGCGACAACCCAACCCTCCAGCCTTTTCGGGGAAAGAGGACAGGGTAAAAGAAATTAGCTAATGCTTCATACTATGACAAAAGGCAAATTGCATTGCCTACGTTACGGCCACAAGACCTTTATCAGTAACAAACAAAAACAGAGGTAAAAGAAAGGGAGAAAAATAAATAAGTAAAAGTGAAACGACCCAATAATTGAAGTAGATGAAGTAGTTAGTGGAGGGTTGGGGGAGGGTGAAAAGAGGACGCTAGGGTACTGTAGTTGAGACAGAAATTAATTATTATAAGGAGAACATCGACTCAATCCACTTTTATTAAGTGTTGATAACGCATTCACATAGACACCCACATTGCCCCCACTTAACAATATGCTATTGGTTAGTAGATATGGTTTAACTCAAGCCACTTCTGACAATAAAATACTGTAGTTATAGGGGTATAGTAGGTAACGAAAGGCAATTGAAAGAATATCCGACAATGAAATAACAAAAAGTGGTGATGATGTTGCGATAGTGATGGCTCTAATTATAATGATGTGCATAATTATTTTTGTTAAATTGCTGAAAGTAAATGTTATTGAACAGAACTACAGTTTTGTCACCTTTCCACTCGTACTCTCGTCTCCGCCTCCTCCACTCCCAAATGATGGGGGGTGGGGAGAGAGCAACACATTATGGAAGAGAATGATTGTCAGGGGGGAAGGGGGTCTGCAACCTGTCAATCGCGACATACTGTTAGATCGCAGAAGATGATTTTGGTCGATATTTAAGTGACGGAACAGGAAAAAAAAGGAACTTTCGGACTAGCCATCTTCCCCTCTCCAACCTCCCCCTATTTGAAGCGCAGAATTCCTAGGATTTTAGGTACTTTTCTCGGCGTTCTGAGCGAGAACCCACGAGGCAACTTATTAAAATGTACTTCATTTGTAAACTACATGAAATACGAGTAGAACAGCGATCCTTTCTTTCCAGTGAAGTCAACAAAGCGATCCTTTTTTTCCCAGTGAAGTCAACATTCCGTAAAACATCATTTATTTTGCAGTTCTAACCGCTCTTTCGCTGATGGTCCGACAGAGATAAAACAGGCTGCACTTATTACTACTTACTTAGTCGTTCCTCTTCTGCCCTGAGGAATAGAAGTTAGCCACAGAGTACGCCATACTATCCTATCGGCAGTCTCCCTCCTGGCTTGGTTCCAATCTAGTCCTCGGTCCTTCAGAGATTGTCTAATGTTGTCCTCCCAGCAAACACTGGGTCGTCCTGGAAGTCTCGATCCCTGGCTCCTGGTTTCTCATATTGGTCGTGGAATCCTTTCTTCTCCCATTCTGCAGAGATGTCCAAACCAGACTGCAGTTATTACAAATTGGAAATCTCTGAACTTGAAAACAAATATGATTTTATCAAGGTAGGTATGTAAAGGTAGGTATGTAAAGGTAGGTATGTAAAGGTAGGTATGTAGAGATCTCAGTGCATTTAAAGTAGATCCTCATAGTTCCTGGGTTGCTTGCCACTAGTCTAAAGGTAGACAGAATATAAAATCAACAGGTAACCAATATCCTAATGAGACGTAAAGTGTAGACAGAATATAAAATCAACAGGTAACCAATATCCTAATGAGACGTAAAATGTAGACAGAATATAAGATCAACAGGTAACCAATATCCTAATGAGACGTAAATTGTAGACATAATATAAAATCAACAGGTAACCAATATCCTAATGAGACGTAAAGGGTAGACAGAATATAAAATCAACAGGTAACCAATATCCTAATGAGACGTAAAGTGTAGACAGAATATAAAATCAACAGGTAACCAATATCCTAATGAGACGTAAAGGGTAGACAGAATATAAAATCAACAGGTAACCAATATCCTAATGAGACGTAAAGGGTAGACAGGATATAAAATCAACAGGTAACCAATATCCTAATGAGACGTAAAGTGTAGACAGGATATAAAATCAACAGGTAACCAATATCCTAATGAGACGTAAAGGGTAGACAGAATATAAAATCAACAGGTAACCAATATCCTAATGAGACGTAAAGTGTAGACAGAATATAAAATCAACAGGTAACCAATATCCTAATGAGACGTAAAATGTAGACAGAATATAAGATCAACAGGTAACCAATATCCTAATGAGACGTAAATTGTAGACATAATATAAAATCAACAGGTAACCAATATCCTAATGAGACGTAAAGGGTAGACAGAATATAAAATCAACAGGTAACCAATATCCTAATGAGACGTAAAGTGTAGACAGGATATAAAATCAACAGGTAACCAATATCCTAATGAGACGTAAAGGGTAGACAGAATATAAAATCAACAGGTAACCAATATCCTAATGAGACGTAAAGTGTAGACAGGATATAAAATCAACCGGTAACCAATATCCTAATGAGACGTAAAGGGTAGACAGAATATAAAATCAACAGGTAACCAATATCCTAATGAGACGTAAAGTGTAGACAGGATATAAAATCAACAGGTAACCAATATCCTAATGAGACGTAAAGGGTAGACAGAATATAAAATCAACAGGTAACCAATATCCTAATGAGACGTAAATTGTAGACAGAATATAAAATCAACAGGTAACCAATATCATAATGAGACGTAAAGTGTAGACAGAATATAAAATCAACAGGTCACCAATATCCTAATGAGACGTAAAGGGTAGACAGAATATAAAATCAACCGGTAACCAATATACTAATGAGACGTAAAGGGTAGACAGAATATAAAATCAACCGGTAACCAATATCCTAATGAGACGTAACGGGTAGACAGAATATAAAATCAACAGGTAACCAATATCCTAATGAGACGTAAAGGGTAGACAGAATATAAAATCAACCGGTAACCAATATCCTAATGAGACGTAAAGGGTAGACAGAATATAAAATCAACCGGTAACCAATATCCTAATGAGACGTAAAGGGTAGACAGAATATAAAATCAACCGGTAACCAATACCCTAATGAGACGTAAAGGGTAGACAGAATATAAAATCAACCGGTAACCAATATCCTAATGAGACGTAAAGGGTAGACAGAATATAAAATCAACAGCTAAGGCAGCAAAAAAAAAAAAAAACCTTTTATCGTTAGGGTGACAATAACGACGATGACAATCAAACATGTGGATTCAGAGGCGTACTTAAAGTGTTTGGCATCCGGGGTATATTCTTTCTTTGGCACCCCCGCCCGCAAGGAATCACACTTGCAAGCATATTTTTAACAGTAAACACTATCATAAAAGTATCCAATGGCATCTCTCTCTTGGCTGTCACTCGGGGCGATCCTCCCTTCGCACCCCCCCCCCTACTTTTCCTTTTAGTACGCCACTGTGTGGGTTCAAGGAAAAGTGTGCAGACATGTGAGCCAAAACGTGAAGTGGGAAGACAAGCAAGACCTCTTGATTATTTTAAGATCGGTCAGAGCCAGGAAGAGAGGTGGGGAAAGGGGGGAGAGGGGGATGGAACGCTTCTGTAGTTAAGAAGATTCCACGAGAAACTTCATTCTAACGCCAAAAACACCGGAAGAAAAAAATAACGAAGAAAATAAATAAAAACGGGGAAAATGTGGCGCGATTTGGTCACACTGACCCTAGATCGAGAGCCCGAAACGGAAAATGCTATTGATTTTTCTAGAGTTCGGGGACGTGAAGTTGCTCTCTCTCGGAAGCTAATCTCGTGCAACTCGAAGCCGGCCCGATGTTTTAGACGTGACAAAAATTTTAAGGAGAGAGAGGATAAAACTGACAAGTATTCTTCTATTATTCATAAAGTATGCAATGAGAAACACCGAACACGAAAAATCACAGAGACCCCAGCTATAAACAATGATAGAATAAATATCATTTAAAAAATAGATGCTCAGCGAAGAGACTGACGTGAACGAACAAAAATAGATACGTTTGATGAATGTTTTCTTGGACAAGGAGGATTTTTTTTTTTTTAAATTCCTTCGCAGCAAAGAATCTTATAGACTTGAAACATACGCAGAAGATAAATGGAAATGAAGCGCATGGCCACAAGAAGGCAAACACCTAAAAAAAAAAACAAAGCAGATAAACAACACAAACAATAAACCCATAAAAGAATACTAAAACCATAATGAAACCCAGAAAAGCATTTTACATCACAATGGAATCCAGAAAATAATATTAAAACGAAAAGGGACCCAAAGACGCAGCAATAGAGAATGCAGTCAGCGACCCATAGCTTGACTGCTTGCGTCAGGGTCAGCGAACCAGAGCTGACCAAGACCCTACTCCACCTCCACGTGGTGGTCCTGGAAACAGGTTGCATCACTGCAGTCTGGCTGAGAGAGTAGGGATCGAAGAGGGAAGGCAAACCCGGTCCCAAAAAATGCCGTGCTGAAGTCGGATGTGTTGGCCGAAAGGCGCAGATATCGCAGCTCCGCTGTAAACAGACACAACGCAACCAACGTCCTTTTCAGGACGAACGAGGAAGAAGAAAAAGAAACGAAATGAAACCCAGAAAAGAATATTAAAACGTAATAAAACCCAGAAAAGAATATTAACATGTAATGAAACCCAGAAAAGAATATTAACATGTAATGAAACCCAGAAAAGAATATTAAACACTAAGGACATTTTGAAGATACATTAAGAATACATTCCTAAACTTGTTTTATGTTTGATTTCAAGTAAATATTTTGCCTCGGTCAACCTAGATACAAGAGTCTGTCGGATATATCACGAACTCTTTGCTCCCTATGGGGCCTGGGGTTACCTCTGTTGTTAAAGAAGTTAATAGAAAAAAAAGCAGAAAAACAGGGGACCATGAAGAAAAGGGAAATGAGAAATTAGATTGATAATGAGAAAGTAGATAATTAATGAGAAAGAAGAAGAATAAGAAAAAGTAAAAAACAAGAAGAGAACAATTAAGAAAACGATAAAAGAGAAAAACGAAGAAAAAGACATGACAGAAAAACGAGAGTAGTTATACATTTAAAATAAATAGAAAAACCTCAAAAAGAAAATGAGAAGAAGAAGAAGAAGAAGATGGCCAGTAAAAAGAAAAGGAAGAAGAAATTTAAGAAGAAGAAATAGAAGAAGAAGAAGAAGTAAAAGAAGAAGAAGAGGAGGCAGAAGAAGAAGAAGAAGAAGAATTATATCTTATTTTGGTCCCTACAGAACATGCATCCACAGTTACAGCTGACGCCCTTCGAGGACACCTGTACTAAAGCATTCATGTGCTTTTGCAACAGTACTTCCTGTAGTAATTAGTTTGACATGATGATGTTGCTAGTTCTCCGCACAACATCAAATTCATTCCTTGCTTCAAAGATGCCCAGCATTTAAGGAACAGAGAAAGCATATATGGCCGTCACAGATACCCTTCCTGACTGTGGTAAAGTGGGATGTTATAAATATTTATAGGGGACTTAGTGTACTGGCTGAGATCAGCTGTGAAGGTATCTGTATCTAATAAGTGTGGTGTATTACAGATGACCTTACTTTGCTACCACATTTAGACCTCAGTCAGAATTATTCTGGAATATTGTGATGACTACGTTGAATGTCTAGGGTATGATAGTGATGAAGTGTATGTTCACAACAACCAACAGACAGATAAACAATTTAATTTAATCCACAATACTTTACAACACTGTGACACTCACATACGTAGAACACTCTATAAGACTATCTTAATAAGTCAAGTGTAACTTGTAAAATATGTATTAATTCCTTTCAATAACACTAGTCAACAACCAAAATGTACCAGAAATGAAAATAGCTGATCTTAACTAATTTTGGTGTGCTGAAAACGAAAATGACATTAAAAAATGTTGATTGGCTCTAGTTTTCAAGATATATGCTACTAGTTTATTTAATTACGGTCAATTTATATATATGACGCAACTGTTGTGGGCGATTGCATAATTTCTTCTAATGACCAATAAAAATGTAACTAGAAGTTGATGATGCAATCCTACCTATGATTACATCACCTTTGTGTATAAATATCTTATCTCTGATAAAATGTTGCCATTAGTTAGTGCATTTGTCCTTATCAAAAGTATCGTAGTTAGAAATGCCTAGGACATTTTGGAAAGGCATATCAAAAAAGAAAAAATGGACTCTGGAATATCCAAACATCCCCTCTGCAATATGTCCGGTACCACATGGCGATGACCTACCAGTTCCCAAAGTGCCAGAATCATTTTCAGCTGCTTCCACTGATGAAGAAGAGGACATTGGTGGTCCTGAACCATCAACCTCAAGCGACCCAGATTTTGAGCAAACTACATCCACTACACCACACTTAATAACCCAAGATGAACTGAATGATCTTGTAAGAGATCTGAATTAACTGAAGAACAAGGCGGAGCTTTTGGGTTCCAGATTGCAACAGTGGAATCTCCTGGCAGAAGATGTTACAATTTCTGTGAATAGGAACCGCCAGAAGCCGCTTATTACATTCTTTTTCAAAGAGGGTGACCTTTCTGCGTGCCACAACATTTCTGGTTTAATGGCAGCCCTCAAAATCAATTACATTCCGGAAGAGTGGAGGCTTTTCATTGATTCATCCAAGACGAGTCTTAAAGCTGTTTTGTTGAATAATGGTAATGTGTTACCGTCAATTCCAGTTGGTCACGCAGTTCATATGAAAGAAACTTATGAAAATATTAAGCAGCTTTTGAAGTGTATAAACTACGATCATCATCATTGGTCACTTTGCGGTGACTTAAAAGTGGTCGCTCTTTTGCTTGGACTACAGGGTGGATACACCAAGTACTGTTGCTTTCTCTGTGAGTGGGATAGCCGTGCACGAAGTGACCATTACATCAGAAGACATTGGCCAATCAGGCAGTCATTGCAGCCTGGCAGTAAGAACGTTGAGAACCCAGCACTTGTTGACACCAGCAAGATTTTGTTGCCACCCTTGCACATTAAGCTGGGTCTCATGAAAAACTTTGTCAAGGCAATGGAGAAAACAGATGAGGCTTTCAAATACCTTATCAGAAAATTTCCAAGACTGAGTGAATCTAAAATAAGAGAGGGAGTATTTGTTGGTCCGCAAATTCGAAAACTTCTTCATGATGACGAGTTTCTTTGCGTGTTGCATGGCAAGGAAAAAGCAGCATGGCTAGCATTTAAGTCAGTGGTGGACAATTTTTTTGGAAACAACAGATCTGATAATTACAATGAAATTGTAGAAAATCTCCTTCTGAAGTATAAGAGTCTTGGCTGCAACACGTCTTTGAAAATTCATTTTCTGGATTCTCATCTGGATTTCTTTACATTAAACTTTGGAGCGGTCAGTGATGAGCATGGTGAACGGTTTCACCAGGACATTGCTGCTATGGAGACAAGGTATCAAGGCAATTGGAGCCCTTCAATGCTTGCTGATTACTGTTGAACTGTGACAAGAGACACCTCATCGATTGACTACAAGAAAGAAGCAAGCAAAGAGAGCTCGAACAGCAACTGAATAATGACGGAATGGGTTCAAATGTGCCTTTTTAAAACATGATATGTGAACTTTAAATAATGTTTTTATTTTTTCTATCATTTTATGTTGAAATATCAATTAATTGAGTATGTACCCACAGTTTTTATAATGCTAAAGTAGAAAGACTAGCTGTTCACCCCAGAGAATTAAACAAGCATACATTATTTGTATTACTGTAATGTAAATTCATCATTTAAAAAAAAAACCAGAGCCAATTGGTGAATTTCATTATGATATTTGAAATCAGCATGTCAAAATCAATAAGAAATGGTATATTTAATTTCTGGTACAAATAACTTTTG
The DNA here is from genome assembly GCA_024509875.1 of Oreohelix idahoensis. Classification (NCBI taxonomy): domain Eukaryota; kingdom Metazoa; phylum Mollusca; class Gastropoda; order Stylommatophora; family Oreohelicidae; genus Oreohelix; species Oreohelix idahoensis. Next base: position 569,178 of record JAMPIV010009013.1, read on the forward strand.
AAAATTTGTTGACTAGTGTAATAGATATCCTGATTCAACCACAAAGTGAACCAGGAATCACAATCAAATGTAATTACAAGTTGTATGTACAAAATTTATAGATATGATCTTTGTATTGACATATATTATTATTATTACAATATGTGTGTAAGTTGTGATGTAGTACTATGAGGTAATACTGGCTTTTTCAAGCTAGGTGGTTGTTTGTCATCATGACTTCAAGTGTTTGTTTCTGGTGGAAATAATATTGGAAAGGTTCACAGTTTCTTTTTATTTGAGACAAATAAATGTCCCTCTTGATTTAATATACAGTCACTTTTAGAGGGGGGGGGGTCTGGGGGGGGGGGGGGTGGGGGCGTACACAAGATTGAGCTGCTCTGGCCAACGAATCTTAACTTCTGTGTGGGCGGCAGGAAACAGTCTCCACTGCTCGCTTGCTTCACCGTTTCCTTGAGAAACAACACTGGTCGCTATCTTGACCAAGGAGTATGCTATCAGCCTCTGGATTCAGCAAAACTCAGACCAGGTGCTGCCTCAATACGTTAGGACCACGGTCCCTGAAACAAGAAGGTTGTACCTCCCTTCAGAACTAATTTATAATCTATTTCCACACTGACGCACAATACATAACAAACACCGAGTTCAGCGCTGTAGGCCAACTGTTAGCTTCTCATGTAACAATTTACACCAGTATTCCTCTCCCTAATGGTTACAACGCCTCTGCAATTCCAGCATTATTTCCTTCTATTCAATAAGATAGGTGTCATAGTACTATTTGGCCATCCCATGCAGATATATTCCTCTCCGACAAGTTTTATTCATGGTGGAGCCATATCGAGGTTTTGCCTCTGTTTATTGTTACTGAACTACACACAGTACACACATAAATTATCAATTCACATTCAATTTTCATCAACAAGATATCAAATAGGTCTAGCTTACCACAATTCATGGAAATATTAAACAAATACGTTGACTGGCGATGAGTTATGGCACAATTCCGATCTGCCTCTGTTCCAGGCTTTTATTTAGAAAAATATGAGCTGGATCTCAACGCACTTGCTTTACAAATTGGATTTTCAAAAAGTGGCACTGAACTGACGCTCCTAATTGACTATATCAAATGGTCTAGCCAATGGGACCATGTTTACAAAAGCTTTTGAAAAAATGTACCCTTCCTATCGTTTCTAGTAACAACCAAAATTAGTATTTGCAATCGACTAATCATGTTTCGCCTTACATATAATTCTAACAATCAAATCGGATTTAACATAGTGGCCTCATTCCCCTAAAGCAGTATCCAAACATGAGCAAATATGATCTGGTGCTGTCAGACAACACCCCTATAATATTTTGGCTATAATTTGTTAATTACTAGACTATGTGCATAACACTTAACATATTCTTTGTCAGCAAGTCCTAAGGCACCCAAATATATAAATTTAATGGGGCTAAGTGGCTCCGTTCAAAATATGTATTCTAGGATAGTCGTGTATTTTTTTTTTTTTTTAATCGATTTAGAACCGCCATCTGTCCTGCCTTTTCGACTGTTCTGTCAGTATAAAGTCAGGATTTCAGACGTAAAACAGTATTGTGTCATGTTTCCTAATAAGCAATAAACATGTTTTCAAAACCTAACCGTGTATTGGTAGTGTTTTTTGTCACTGTTTATTTGAAAAAAAAGTTAGTGCTTCATGCCTTACGCGTGGGATTGGCGTTACTATTAATCGCTAGACTGTGGTAGTATTGCATGCGTTCCTCCGTACATCTCTCTATCTCTCTCTTCTAAGTCCGTCTGTCTTTTCATTACGCAGTGTATATAATGACATTTATGCTAGTATTTTATCTAGGTCATTAAGCAGTGTGCGTATCTCAAGGTTTTCTAAGAAATACAGTACACGTTTTATTTTTAGAAACGCGTGTATGCTGCTGTAGGCTTTACTAGTAAATGTGAAAGCGTTACAATTATGCAGACGAAGTAGAAAAAGGGGGATTTTTGTACGCCATTGTGACAGCACTGTTCTTTACCAGTCTTCTTTCCTTTTATTGAATTAATTCGTTAGGCTTTACATTTCCTTTTTAATTTATATATGTGGATTTAGAATGTTTCACGACACTGACAAAACTCTGGAGATACAAATAGCCTCTAGCTGACTACTGCTTTCTTTCAAAATATTCAAGTAGATGTCTGAGAGTGTACGAAGAAGAAGAAGAAGAAGAAGAAGAGGAAGCAAAAATTTATTGACGCATACGACATACATAGCGTTGCTGAAGTTTTGTTCTGTCTTTGTATTATCAGAGAGCAGCGAGAACCTTATTATTTTTCTTTCTGATTATTAAGTAGTGCCTTGGAGTCTTTTTTTTTTTTTTTCATCTTTTTCATTTTTCAAATTCATCATTCCTAATATTATCGTACATGTGGACTCATCATCATTAAACATCAGCCCCGCTCCCCCCCTCCCCCCGCCCCCCTCCCCCCCCCCAAAGGATCAGAGGCCTTCAACAAACTAATGCCAAGTCATTCTGTCCCGTGACATCAACTCAAGAGCTTCCCATGTCTTCCTTATTGCGATAATTTCTGACCCCATTTCCGTTAACTTGTTTATGTGTTTTTCTGTCTTTCTCTTCCTCTCTTACTGTAAGGGTTCTAGAATAAGAACTGCCTTGTAATATAGTGACCATATCGTTTGTTTTTTTTTTTTTTTTTTTAAAACATTCGTTAACTTTTTGAAGTTAAAATGAGAACAATAAAAAACAAAATGGTGGACCAAAAAAAAAGAATATTAATTACAATTATTTAATACATTATCATGGCTCGAGCTAGTCAAAAATGAGTTAAATAAAATAGCCTTTAAAACGTATATTATATTTTTATGTATACTTTTTTTTCTTTGCAGACGTTATCGCCTTCAACAGTTACGAATTTTTGTTTAAATAATCATGACACGTCTTCGAAATTATATTTCAGAAGCAAAATTCCTTTTATGGAATCCACAATAAGCCTGCTCCTGCAGTTAGTCCATTGATTATTGTTACCAACAGATTACTGGTGGCAATGTATATAGTTATTATAATATTTATTTGTCTGGGGGAAAGTATTTGTTTTTAAAATCAGGATGCTTTCCTGGCCAAAGATATATCACCCATGATTGATTGATACTTTTGTTATATGGGTTATCTCCCCTGAATATCGAACTTGGCGTATGAATCCAGATTTTGTTGGTCTGTTCCTTGTTGGGCCAGAAACAGATTGTTCTTGCTTAGGTTTATGCAGGAATGTTTATGGTCCGAGTCTATGTTTACTCCTTGTCTATTTAAGACGATTCGGTCTTATATCGTGATATCTTTGTATGTCTAAGTGGGACTATTTTTCCTTGTACTGAACTTTGGGGTCAGGCAGTTTCTGCGCATGCGGATACGAAAAAGGGTCTTCCGTGATGATGGAGCCTGGTGAATGCCATGTCGGAGACCAGTCCGAAGTTAGTTAATATCTGTGATCTATTATGGGGAAGAAGATAGTTGCTGATATGATTATTAAGTCTATGAGTTCCCCAGTGTTTATTCTGTAACGCCAGGAGAGGGCGTATGTGTTCTGCTAGTGTATTTCCCATGCCCAGGTAAAAGAACTTTTTGCTGAACTTTTTCCTTGCTAGGCTTAGATGGGCAGACGTCTACATGATGATTATCTATATCAATATGTCGGGATGACATGTTACCTAGCAGCACTGAATATGATTGTATGTAGCAGTTATGATGAAAGAATATGCTGATTCTTGTAGAAACATTTGTGTTCATGAACCAAGCCTTTATTGAAGCTTTACTATGCATCTGTATAGTGAGTAATGCTCACTGGAACCAGAAGCCATTTTGGATCCTATATTTTTTTGTCGATCATCGATCAGAGAACAGGGATGCCCCTTATTATCAGGTGATGATTAAGAGATCACAGTTATAAAGAAAACCCAATACTGGTGGGTTAACATTGTCTCCAGAAATATTTGCTGAACTTTACCTAAATGAATCTTCGCTAGAAAAGAGGTTCTGTCTAGGAGTCATGCTTGAACATTATTTATTAACTGACATGATCAGTCAGTAAGGCCTGATGGTTATATTTATAAACAGTGGAAATCTAAGTGCTTGTCTACGGACGTTCCATTGTAATGTTCTTCAACATGAATGCCAACTTAAGATTGTAGACCATTGATCAACAGTATGATGATATATGTCGACCTGTTTTCCTGTAGCTATACCCGTACTGTCCAAGTGTGTGCGTCCAATTAAACAGTATGAAACGACCACAGTAGTCTGCATCATTAACTTCTAGCTACGTGTGAGTGAGTGTTTGATCTTCTAGTCAACTCTTCAGAACAATCCATGCATTCGCGTATTGACACTCACATTAACACTCATAGTCAACATTATATCCTTGTCGGGGCCTCATTACATTTTTGGACACTGTGCCGGTCTAGAGTTGACCATTTACACCAATACCAGCTTTATTAACGTGGTGTCCAAGAAAAGACATTATCAATGTGGTAGGCCAGCTTTCTGGGTCTAACCTGCACAGTAGACACCACATGGAAGTCAGCTACTCATACCAGATCGTTTCCATGACGCCTGATACGACACACCAGCAGTGAGAGTCTACACTTTGTCAACAGTTCCTCACGTGACCTATCAAGCGAATACTGAAACTAGGTCAGCGCGTGTTGACATTTTTTTCGTTGGACATCACAGCGAGTTACAAACATACGATTAACGTTTTTGTAAAAAATGCAGTACAGATCAGAAGTCCTACGTGTGTTAGTTATGAGAACCATCAACGCTGGAGCTTCTTGAACTGCTCTATATGTTGAACAGTGTAATAGTTTAGTTCAAAATTTAGTGTTTATTAAAGTGGCAGTTTATTGTATTTACATTAGAAACTGTGGCATTAGATAACAGCTGAACCTTCGCTACAACACATTCCATTTATATAATATTTATGAATTTATGTGTAAATGTTTACATATTATTTGTGTGTCTATGTCATGGGCGGTTGGTGAGGTGACTAATATAAGATTTCCCAAGTAACATAGGGCTTATATTAGTGGTCTGTAGGGGGAAATTTTCTTAATTGAAAATTTGCATGCAACATCTGTTGCTATTTTTTGTTAGCTGTGACGACTGTGCTTATCGTTGTTTTTGTAATATTTTGCTGTTCTTTAGTTTTGTTTTGATTTGTTTGTATTTGTAGGTCTCATCTTTCCTGTCATTCAGTTCTATACATCTTTATATTTATACACTGTGGCGTTATTTGTTTTGTTTCTTACGGCGCAGTTATCATCACAGGTTCTGTGATTATTTTCTTCTGTTTTTCTATTTAACTTATTTGATTTCTGCGAATGTTTTCGTATTGTCCTTCTTGATTGTCCTTTGTGTGTGTGTTCTTGGTTGACATATGCTATATAAAATATATTTGATCATACACTACTAGCTGTGTAGTGAACTTATGAGAAAGAATCAACTGATGATTAATTGCTATTATTAGAGGTACACAGTTGATTATACAAGACCTTATTTAAAGGCTTGTTTCCAACAGAGATTGGGATAAAGGGAGCTGGTTATTCAAGCTATTAAGAGCTTGTTTCCATTTATTTGGAGATAGATTTCATTATTGCTATTTCAGGTATCTAGTCACATATTAGTATACATTATGTCGACTTTAGATTACTTTATTGAGCAAGGCAAATCCCTAGGCAAGACTGGTGATAAGTTGGAGGAGTATGCTACCAGTGAATATGAAAAAGCACAAAAATTGGAAATTGATAAACTGAAGGCTGAAGAGAAAAAACAAAAAGCCGAGGATAAAAGAATGGAATTAGAATTTGAACAAAAGAAATTGCAAATGCAAGTGGACGAAAAGAGATTCCAAATGGAAATGGAAAAACAAAATAGAGAGGCTGAACAAAAAAGATTAGACAGAGAAGCTGAACAAAAAAGATTAGAAAGAGAAGCTGAGGCTGAACAAAAGAGATTAGAAAGAGAAGCGGAGGCTGAACAAAAGAGATTAGACAGAGAAGCTGAGGCTGAAAATAAAAGATTAGAAGCTGAGGCTGAATATAAAAGATTAGAAGCTGAGGAGAGAAAAACAAAGATGGAACATGAACATCAGGAAAAACTTTTAGCTTTTGAGATAGAAAAATTAAAGTTGACAAATATGGGTATTGCTAATCAGTCAACTGGTAATAATGGTAAACCTTCTACTTATAAGGTCAAGGTACCACCGTTCAATCCTTCCAGTGACGATATTACATTCTGGCTGGATCGTTTTGAACGTTCTTGTCGAACTCATAATGTGGATAAATCACAGTATGCTAATAAGTTGTCAGAAAATTTGAAAGGTGATTCTCTTACAAGTTTAAGCTTGGTAGAAGAGGCTGATAAGGATAATTATGATGTTATTAGAGCAGCCTTGATAAAAAAAATATGAATTGACAGAAGAAGGTTATCGTCTTTTGTTTAAGACGATGGTGCCTGAGGCAGGAGTAGAATTCTCAGAATTCATTGCAAAGGCACGTCTTACATTTACACGATGGATTGAGCTATCCAAAACAGAAAAAACATACGAAGCACTTATAGATTTGTTGCTCAGAGATAAGATTATGTCATGTGTAAATAAACCATTCCTTGAATTTATACATGAGCGTAAGCCCAAAACACTAAAACAAATGGAAGAATATTGTTCCCAATACGTCACTGCACATCCTGACGTGACTTTTGGCAACATTAAGATTAAGGAGAGTATGCCAGTTGCTTCAGCAACACCATACAATCCTAGTTATTCACACAAATTTCAGGGACCAGAAAACAGGTTTGATAAAAAAAAAGGTAACCATAATAAGTATCAAAACCAAGGTAACCAATCATTTCAGGGTTCTTCTGCGAAGAACTGGAGACGAGCCGACAGCCCTCGATTCAGGGGTGGTCATAATTATAGGAATTTCCGCAGGGGAAGTCATTATAGAAACTATACAAGTTATCCATCATGGAGACAACAAGATCATAATTACAAAGATAGTCATTATAATGAATATGATAATGGTAACCATGAGAACTATGACTCAAACCCAAATAGGGGTTACAATAGAGGAAACAATAATGATTACAGAGGCAATAATAATCAAGGTAGATCACAATACAAAAAACATAAATCACATTATCAGGCAAACTCTGCACAGCAAGAGTCCCATGAAGCCTATAAACAGATTAAAGATAATAATGACGCTAATAATATGGCATGTTCCGCTTTTGATTTTGGGAGAGCATCTCAGTGCCCCCAATGCAAAACATTATTTGAACCAACTACGGTATCTAATTTAAGTTGTGGCCATCCTCTTCCCGCTCTTCCTGCGTCAGTCGCGCATAATGGAAGAGGTTCTCTTGTCTTTCATAAAGGTTTAGTAAATGACAATCCAGTCTCAGTTCTTTTTTATTCTGGATGCACCACAATTGGTGTTAGGCAGTCACTTGTAGATCCTTCAAGTGCCACAGGAAAAGTAGTCAAATGTGTAACATTTGTCGGCACCTTAGAGAAATATTCTACTGCTATCATTAAGATTGCTACTCCTTTCTTTACAGGAGATGTACACGCATGTCTTCTGCCGAATCCGATCGCTGATCTTATCATCGGTCGTATTCACGGAGTCAAAGAATGCACTCCACAACAAATTTCCATTTGGGAATAACAAAATATGCAAACTGCTAATGCTGTAGTCACTAGAGCTCAAGCTCTTAATATGCCTCAAACTTCATCTACTGAAGATAATGAAGTGCATAACCAAGATGATCCCTTGGTAATTTCTCGTGACTCGTTTATAAAACAGCAAGAAGATGACCCCACTCAAAAGAAATTCTTCACTCTTGCAACAAAAGGTGATCCAAATAAAGATACAAAGCGTAAATCTTGGATTACAATGAAGAATGGCGTACTTGTACGTATGGTTCAAGACTCCACTAAGTCAAGTCATTCTCAGATTCTTGTGCCCAAGAATTTGAGAGTTAAAATTTTGCAGCACGCTCACGACTCTCAGTGTGCTGGACATATGGGTTTTTCCCGTACTAAGTCAAGAGTTCTTGCGGCTTTCTTTTGGCCTTTTGTGAATGTCGTGAAACGAGTGTAAGCCACTACTTGGTTAATCACTATGCCGAAATACAGATTTGCTTCAACCAATCAACGATCACCGTTCACCAGTCTCTAAGACAGAATAAATTATACTGTTCACGCAGTTCACGCAAGATGGCGGCTAAAAACTGAATAAAATTAGACTGTATGAGCAAAAGACGAAACCGGAAGAAACCAATCATTTTTCTCCGCCACGAACCAACAGAAAGCCTTTCTTAAGCAGTTACCTGCCTATATATTCGGGCGGAATTTTATGCTAACCACGCAATCCCGAACTTGACGCCAGAGATACTGACTGAAGAGGAAGAAGCTGTCACTTTGATTTAAAGCTTACCTGAGGGCATCGACCTGCAACCTACTTCACTAAGTCGCGTCAAAACCTGGCCAGTTTAAAATCTTAGGAGGGTAAATATAATGTACTATTTGTAGGCAAATAGGCTTACAGCAGACATATAATGGTTGTATTGGTTGTGTGTCATTTATACTACCTATACCTGTATATATTTAATATATACTATGAATGTATATGATTGATATAGACAAAGACTAATATGACTCATACCTCAATCTATTGTCTCCTATAACTCAATCTATTGTCTCACACGACTTCAGTCTATTATCTCAGATAAGACCAACTGCAAATATAACCAAAACAGTCCTTGTTAGGACTCAATCTATTGTCTCATCTAACTCAATCTATTGTCTCAGATAAGACCAACTGCAATATAACCAAAACAGTCCTTGTCAGGACTCAATCTATTGTCGCATCTAACTCCAATCTATTGTCTCCTATAACTCCCACCTGATATATCACCAAACAGTCCTCGTCTCATATACTCCTATCATAAGAACATAACAATATTGTTAGGATATATGTTACCAGCTAGTATAGCACTTGACAGAGAGGACGTGGTATAGTATAGGGGGAAGGACATTGTTGTATCACACCTAGGTGTACATATTATTGGATTTATTCATGTATTGATTTATATTATGGGATGTATTCATGTATTAAATGTATTCATGTATTGAATCTATATTATTGAATGTATCCATGTATTAGTTTATCAGAAAGAATGCTTTGCAAGTAGACACATGTCTTGTCTCGCTATTGCTAAATCATACTGAGCCATGTTGTCATTCATCCTACATGCATACATCTGAGACACGCTCATTTCACTCACACTAGAAATAGGTGGGCTTGAGGACAGAAATTAGCCCCTATTTTTGCTTTGTTACAGGTTTATTTGTGTCCTAAAAACCTGAGGTCGTATGTTCGAGTCAATCCCGCTGCCTGGAACTTCTCAGGAGCATAGAGATTGTACAGAAGCTACATCTTTAGTCCCCCTCAGTCTTGGGTGGGCTAAAGTAACGAGCCTCAGCAGGAGTGGTGTGAACCAAACTAAGGAGAACAGAACGTTTTAAGAGATGAGTACACATTCGTACCATTTCTGTCAGCCTTGTGAGCATAGAAACTGTCAGTGATGAGAAAGTGAAATTAGCATAGCAAGAGACAAAAATAACAGCATAGCTGATAAGTGTTATATCCTTAATTAACAGCACAGCTGATCCATGTACTATAATTAAATAACAGCACAGCTGATATAATTTTTTTGTTCCTATAATTGGAAAACTTGATGTAAAATATTCATATATATATATATATATATATATATATATATATATATAAATATATATATAAATATATATAATATATATATATATATATATAAAATAAATATTTGTAAATCACATGTAAACTTACAATTCCATTACATCCCATTTTTTTCAACATTCACCCTTCAGCACAAGAATAGATAGTGTATATACTAAATAAAAACTTAGGAAATTGTATTTGAAGACTTGTCAATTTTATCATTGTTAAGCAAAATCGGTTTCCTTGTTTTTTTTAATATCACAGTTAGTTACACAGCGGAGGTGGCGCTTTATGTCGGTCTCCTCTCTACTATTGGTTTCGAGATCAGATCATTCACAGCCGTAACTAATTTGTGATACCAGTAGTCCTCTCAGACACTGGGACTTCACCATTTTCTGCAGAAATCCTATTTCTGTAATTGTCAGTACTATACTGATCCAAGAGTCAAATAAAACCTCTCGCCACACTGGGGGCTCGTTCCTGGGATATTTCTGTATATCTTGAGCCATACTTAGTCTATTCATCTATCTACACTCTAACTTGTGCCAACCACAGGTAACATAAGAAAATAAATATTTTTGTTAAGAAAATCATTATAGGATTTTTACAAAATTATTTTCTTAGGAAGAGTACCATTTAGTACTCAGTAAATAGCTGATGCTCACAAAGTTGCACGGAAATTTTTTGTTCATTTAAATTAATTAAGTTTAATTACAATAATTGGGTTATAGTAAATATACATACCCTATCTAAGTAACGCCATGGCTGATCTGGTGAAGTTCAGGACTGCGATCATGCAGATGGGTAAGGAATTAAATATGACAGGTGATGCTCTCACTCAGTATGTCACAACAGAAGTGGACAAACATATGGATAGGGAAGAAAGAAAATTGCAATTAGAGACTGAAGCAAGGAAATTAGAGGCTGATAGAGAAGCAAAGAAATTAGAGGCTGAAGAAAGGCGGTTGCAAGCAGAAGCTGAGAGAGAAGCCAAAAGACTGGAAGCTGAGAGAGAAGCCAAAAGACTGGAAGCTCAGAGAGAAGACAAAAGACTGGAAGCTGAAAGAGAAACTAAAAGGTTAGAAGCTGAGGAAAGGAAATTACAAGCAGAGAGAGGGACCATCAGTTGAGATTAAAAGAGCTTGAAATTCAGGCAAATACTGGCAATAATGGTGGTAGCTCACCTCACTCTGAGAGTAGCTACAGCCAGAGCACCTCAAGTGGGGCCATGAATTTTCATCTGGACCCATTTGTTGAGAAAGAAGATGCCATCGAGTCGTACCTGGATAGATACGAAAGACTAGCCACTACCTATGGCTTAGTGAAAGAAAAATGGAGTCTTAAACTATCTCAGGGATTGAGAGGTGTGGCCTACGATGTGTATTTGAAGCTCTCAAGAGATGACCAGGAAGATTATGAAATCCTGAAACAGGCACTGCTTGTGAGATATGAAAAGAACTCAGAATCATATAGAAAGAAATTCCGAACCGCTAAACTTCTTCCAGGAGAAAACTATCACCAATTCTCTGCTAGATTGGAAACCTATTTGGAAAAATGGAGTAGTTTAGGAAAGTGTCAGGACCTGAAAGAAATGATAATGATGGAGCAAGTGAAAGAGTCCATGCCTCAAGAAATGAGGAAGTTTATCATGGAACAAGGAGCAGAGAGATTGGGAGATATTGTAACTGTTGCTGAGAGATATCAAGCAGCTCAGGCAGAAGTATTAGGAAATAAGAAGAAGCAGAGTGAAAACTTCCAATCATCACAAAACTATACCAAATATGAACAAAATGACCATACCACAAGGAACAAACAAAGATTTGACCAAAAGGACAAAAACCCTCTAAGATCGGATAAGACACCTTACCGGAAGGAAGGAAAGTGGTGTAAAACTTGTCTAATGAGTAACCACAATACTGCGGACTGCAGAAGGAAGAACCCTCCTTATTACGCTGCGTGTCTCACAACAGGGAACAAGGGAAGGAAGGAACTGGCAGTTAGTCAGAATGACCTCCATCATCCCCCTGTCTGTGAGGAAGTGACATGTAATGGCACTAAAATTCAGTGTTTATATGATTCAGGTTTGGAATTCGACTCAGTCGTGAGTGCAACCCTAGTGCACCCTGATCAACTTACCACAGAAACAGTGGACATACAAGAGGCAATGCAGGGAACCGGCACCATGACACTTCCCATAGCAAGGATCAACGTGAGAACTCGCTATGTGGAAGGAGTGATAAGAGCAGCAGTAAGTGATGATCCTATATACCCGCTGGTAATAGGATGTAAATATGTCTTTTTGTTGACCCAATAAAACCTGTTGTCATGGCAGCACACCATACCAGGTCGAGCACCAAAAAGGAGGAGGGAGATCCAATAAACGTTCATCGTACAAAGATGAAAAAGGCTCAAACAGCAGACAGCACATTGAAGCCTTGTTTTGGCAAATTGCCAAAGGCCCATAACCCTCCAGAGAAAGGAGACTACTATATGGAAAATGGCCTACTCTACAGACAAGCTGGAAAAGGACCTAAAAGGCATGGACAGCTGGTAGTGCCAAAATTCTATAGGGAGGAAATTATGGAGCAAGAGCATGCTACATCAGGCAGTGGTCACAGAGGAAAAGGGGCCACTGGTCAACATATAGCATTGCGATATTACTGGCCAGGAATAATTGAAGACATAAGTCGGTATATGAAATCCTGTTCAGAATGTAACCAGGTAACCTCATTCAGAAGCGTAGACCAGTTACAGGACCTAGGGAAGCATTGTTGCGGACGTAGGCCCACAAAGAAAATACACAAGAGAAAACAACAGGTAGATGCAGTGATAACGAGAAATCAAAATCACAACAAATCTACTGTTACACCAGTAACCATGGCAACTCTCCGTATTGTACAGAGAGGGGACGAGAGACATCCCACCCCGATTAGATATTTGTCGGAACACCATGGCCTGGATCATTTGAAAAGTTTGGGTAGTCAGCAACCAGTATTAAAAAAGCTGCAGAAACAAACCCGAACCAAAGGAGGTAGGAACCAGGGCTGTACCAAACAGTTGATGGAGACAGGCCCCACTTCGGTATACTGCCCCTTACAATAGAAATAGGTGTGGGTCTGGCAACGTTGTTGTATTGCCGTCCCCATACGCGGTCCGCTGGAAGCATTGCTGCGGACATGGACTGAAGAATAGCAAGCACAGGCACTCGAGGATGAGATGGACTATCTCTTAAAAGAGAATTATTTCAAAGTCTGAATCTCCCTATAGCTCAAGTGTGGTGCTATTGAGAAAACCGAGTGGTGAACACAGGTTATGTATTGACTACCGGAAGCTTAATGCGATCACAGAATCTCAGGTGGACCCATTACCTGACACCAACCAGCTGTTCTCTACACTGAGTAAGGCTAGGTATTTATCGAAGGTAGATCTAAGCAAGGGATACTACCAAATACCAGTGAAACCAGAAGTTAGGAAAATGCTGGCATTTAGTACATCAGACGGACACTACGAGTTTAATGTACTACCCTTTGGGCTGAAAAATGCTCCCAGTATCTTTTCAAGAATGATGAGGAAATTATTGGAACCTCTACAAAATCCCCATATCACTAACTTTATGGATGACATTCTTGTTGCTACAAACACATTTGAAGAGCATATAGTAGCGCTCTCCATGTTGTTTGACAGACTGAGAGCCACTGGATTGACTGCACGTCCAACCAAGTGCTATATCGGTTGTAAGGAGTTGGAATTCTTAGGTCACACTATTTCTACAGGTCATATGTCTCCTGACCCAAAGAATATAGAGAAGTTAAAGAAGGCACCCAGACCTCAAACGAAGAAAGATGTGAGATCATTCGTGTCTTTATGTGGGTTCTATCAGAAGTACATACCCCACTTTAACTCTCTGTGTGCACCATTAACTAACTTAACGAAGAAAGGACAGCCTGACAAAATCCAATGGAATGCTGATTGTGAAAAAGCTTACACAGAGCTAAAAGCAAAACTCACCAGCAAACCCATCCTTACACTACCCGATATCACACAGGAATTTGTATTAAGAACGGACGCTAGCAGTATAGGTATTGGTGCAACTCTCTTGCAGAAATCAAAAGCCCAGCCGGAGGAACTTTTACCAGTCGCCTACGCCAGTAGGAAGCTGAATGCAGCTGAGTTGAACTACTCGACCATAGAGAAGGAATGTTTAGCTCTAATTTGGTCCATCAACAAATTTTCACCTTATCTGTATGGGACACACTTCATTGTCCAAAGCGATCACCAACCTTTAACATTCTTGGCTGCATCTAAAAAGCTAAATTCGAGATTGTTAAGGTGGAGTCTGCTTCTGGCGCCTTATTCCTTTACCGTGAATTACATTCCGGGAAGAGACAATGTAGGAGCTGATTTTTTAAGTCGACACCCTAGTACTCTGGAAGGACAGACGCAAAAGGATTAACCACAGCAGGGGTTTACACGTCAGCTATGACAAGTCACAGCTAGGAAAGGAGGGGGCTATGTCGTGAAACGAGTGCAAGCACCTACTTGGTTAATCACTATGCCGAAATACAGATTTGCTTCAACCAATCAACGATCACCGTTCACCAGTCTCTAAGACAGAATAAATTATACTGTTCACGCAGTTCACGCAAGATGGCGGCTAAAAACTGAATAAAATTAGGCTGTATGAGCAAAAGACGAAACCGGAGGAAACCAATCATTTTGCTCCGCCAGGAACCAACCGAAAGCCTTTCTTAAGCAGTTACCTGCCTATATATTCGGGCGGAATTTTATGCTAACCACGCAATCCCGAACTTGACGCCAGAGATACTGACTGAAGAGGAAGAAGCTGTCACTTTGATTTAAAGCTTACCTGAGGGCATCAACCTGCAACCTACTTCACTAAGTCGCGTCAAAACCTGGCCAGTTTAAAATCTTAGGAGGGTAAATATAATGTACTATTTGTAGGCAAATAGGCTTACAGCAGACATATAATGGTTGTATTGGTTGTGTGTCATTTATACTACCTATACCTGTATATATTTAATATATACTATGAATGTATATGATTGATATAGACAAAGACTAATAGGACTCATACCTCAATCTATTGTCTCCTATAACTCAATCTATTGTCTCACACGACTTCAGTCTATTATCTCAGATAAGACCAACTGCAAATATAACCAAAACAGTCCTTGTTAGGACTCAATCTATTGTCTCATCTAACTCAATCTATTGTCTCAGATAAGACCAACTGCAATATAACCAAAACAGTCCTTGTCAGGACTCAATCTATTGTCGCATCTAACTCCAATCTATTGTCTCCTATAACTCCCACCTGATATATCACCAAAACAGTCCTCGTCTCATATACTCCTATCATAAGAACATAACAATATTGTTAGGATATATGTTACCAGCTAGTATAGCACTTGACAGAGAGGACGTGGTATAGTATAGGGGGAAGGACATTGTTGTATCACACCTAGGTGTACATATTATTGGATTTATTCATGTATTGATTTATATTATGGGATGTATTCATGTATTAAATGTATTCATGTATTGAATCTATATTATTGAATGTATCCATGTATTAGTTTATCAGAAAGAATGCTTTGCAAGTAGACACATGTCTTGTCTCGCTATTGCTAAATCATACTGAGCCATGTTGTCATTCATCCTACATGCATACATCTGAGACACGCTCATTTCACTCACACTAGAAATAGGTGGGCTTGAGGACAGAAATTAGCCCCTATTTTTGCTTTGTTACAGGTTTATTTGTGTCCTAAAAACCTGAGGTCGTATGTTCGAGACAATCCCGCTGCCTGGAACTTCTCAGGAGCATAGAGATTGTACAGAAGCTACATCTTTAGTCCCCCTCAGTCTTGGGTGGGCTAAAGTAACGAGCCTCAGCAGGAGTGGTGTGAACCAAACTAAGGAGAACAGAACGTTTTAAGAGATGAGTACACATTCGTACCATTTCTGTCAGCCTTGTGAGCATAGAAACTGTCAGTGATGAGAAAGTGAAATTAGCATAGCAAGAGACAAAAATAACAGCATAGCTGATAAGTGTTATATCCTTAATTAACAGCACAGCTGATCCATGTACTATAATTAAATAACAGCACAGCTGATATAATTTTTTTGTTCCTATAATTGGAAAACTTGATGTAAAATATTCATATATATATATATATATATATATATATATATATATATATATATATATATATATATATATGAATATATAAAATAAATATTTGTAAATCACATGTAAACTTACAATTCCATTACATCCCATTTTTTTCAACATTCACCCTTCAGCACAAGAATAGATAGTGTATATACTAAATAAAAACTTAGGAAATTGTATTTGAAGACTTGTCAATTTTATCATTGTTAAGCAAAATCGGTTTCCTTGTTTTTTTTAAATATCACAGTTAGTTACACAGCGGAGGTGGCGCTTTATGTCGGTCTCCTCTCTACTATTGGTTTCGAGATCAGATCATTCATAGCCGTAACTAATTTGTGATACCAGTAGTCCTCTCAGACACTGGGACTTCACCATTTTCTGCAGAAATCCTATTTCTGTAATTGTCAGTACTATACTGATCCAAGAGTCAAATAAAACCTCTCGCCACAGTGAACAAGGACATACGGATTTATTGTCGATCTTGTAAGGTATGTCAAGAAGTGAAATCCAAAGGTCCACGCTATGCTGCATCTATTCAGGCTGCAGACATTCCTATTCGACCATTTCAGAAAATGGCGATAGACATCATTGGTCCATTTAAGATCAAATCTGCTAGAGGACATCAGTTTATCTTGACGTGTGTTGATATGTGCTCACGTTGGCCAGAGGCTATTCCTCTGAAGAGCATTACTACTGCTGATATTGCAGATGCTCTCTGGCTCATATTTTCTCGTCTGGGATTCCCCGGAGAGATATTATCAGACCATGGCACCCAACTAATATCGGATACCATGTCTCAAGTAATGTCTACTCTGCAGATAGAGAGATCTTTGAGTAGTATCTATCATCCTATGTCCAATGGGATGGTCGAACGGCTAAATAGAACACTCAAAAACTTACTAGGGAAGATAACTGAGGATCCATCCTCAAGATTGGGACAGGGTTTTACCCGCGGCCCTCTTCGCTTACAGAGAGGTCCCCAATGAACATACAGGATTTTCTCCCTTTGAACTTGTCTTTGGCGCGCGTCCGCGTGGCCCTATGTCTTTGCTTCATGATCTCATAACCGCTGATAATATTACCGATGACACAAAATCTTCTTACGAATATGTCATCGCGCTGAGACAAATGATTATCGAAGCATGCAAATTGGCAACTTCTTCTTCTGAATTTGCTAAACAGAAGGCAAGACAATTTGCCAATAAGAAAAGAACCTTACGATAACTTTGTCCTGGTGACAAAGCATTTGTTTTGCTACCTTGTAAGGAAAATAGACTTCTTATTTCTTGGAAAGTTCCGTACGATATAATTTCGAAAATTTCCGATGTTGGCTACATTGTCGATATTGATGGAAAGCATAAAACCTTCCACATCAATATGCTTACGGAATTCCATGAACGTCCGGATTATTTACAGCCTAATTTCCAGGCAACGGGCGATTCTCCAGTCCAACATGGTTATTACTCATCACTGTCCGTAATACAGGATGAGGAAACAAGTTTTTCAGATGTAAATCTTCCTCTTCCGATGATTCCACTTCATTCTAGTGAATCATGGAAAAATGTTACTGTCTATCCTGATTTATCTCTAGAAGAACAGCGAAAAGTTTCGGCCTTATGAACGCACCAGCTACATTCGTACGCAAGATGCGTCGAATCCTATCTTATCGGTCAGATGTCATTGCGTACCTAGACGACATCTGTCTTTTCAGCGATACTTGGGAAGATCACTATTTGGGGTTAGATGAATTACTGTCTACTCTACGCGAGCATAACCTGACAGCGAAACCCTCTAAAACCTGCATTGGTTTTAGCGAAATTTCTTTCCTAGGCCATCGAGTCGGTCATGGTTTCCTAAAGACAGAGGACCATAATATCACTAAGATACTTAACATCTCTATCCCTAAGACTAAAAAGCAAGTGCGAAGTCTCTTAGGTCTTATTCAATTTTATGGAACATTCATTCCGAATCTATCCTCTATCATGGCACCTCTTTCTACACTACCAAAGAAAAAGTCGCCTAATATGGTCCACTGGTCCCAGGAATGCCAATCCTCTTTGGATAAGATTAAAACATTGTTTTCAACACCACCTATTTTAGTGTTACCTGCTAAAGATAAGACATTTTTTCTTCGGAGTGACGCTTCATCCACTGGGATTGGAGCGGCACTAATGCAAGAGTACTCTGAAACTCTGCATCCTGTAATGTATATCTCCAGAAAACTTAATGCTGCAGAAAGGAATTATTCGGTTTTAGACCGTGAACTATTGGCTATGGTTTGGTCAATTCTCAAACTACAAAGATTCCTTCTAGGCGCACATTTCATAGTAGAAACCGACCAGAAAGCTCTTACGGCTATACAGAGTAAAAATTTGAAGAGCTCGAGATCTACTCGATATGCAATTGCTCTTCAACCCTTTTAATTCTCGGTACGAGCTATCCGTGGATCAGATAATGTGATGGCAGACATTTTGTCTAGATGCCCACATGATTCCACCTAACTGTTAGGAGTTGGACTTCTTAACACATCTAAGTCTATAATAGTTCCTCTCTATATCAAGATAGATACACATTGTAATTTGTAATATAGTGATTGTATCACTACTATCACTACGTTCATTGATATATATTCACCGCTGTTCTTTGATGATTTTTCCTCTTTGTCAATCATGTACTTATAGTGCTTAAATATGAAATTGTTATATGAAATTGTTATATGCATTGTGTCATTTCCAGCATGGTAGGATACGTTGGTGGCACCTCCCTGGAAATATTTATACTTAGAGAACTGCTTTCTCTGAGATGTTGAGATATATTCTCACAAGTCGATCTATGCTTCGACTTTACCTGAATCTGACATTATAAATTGCTGTTATTTGTCATCTGCGCATTATTCGTGCGTTGTGAGCCTATTGTATGTTGCTCTCAGATGAAAAAAAAAATTTCATTTTTTTTCCCCGGGGGTTGCGGTAGTCTGTTACCAACAGATTACTGGTGGCAATGTATGTAGTTATTATAATATTTATTTGTCGGGGGGAAAGTATTTGTTTTAAAAATCAGGATGCTTTCCTGGCCAAAGATATATCACTCATGATTGATTGATACTTTTGTTATATGGGTTATCTCCCCTGAATATCGAACTAGGCGTATGAATCCATATTTTGTTGGTCTGTTCCTTGTTGGGCCAGAAACAGATTGTTCTTGCTTAGGTTTATGCAGGAATGTTTATGGTCCGAGTCTATGTTTACTCCTTGTCTATTTAAGACGATTCGGTCTTATATCGTGATATCTTTGTATGTCTAAGTGGGACTATTTTTCCTTGTACTGAACTTTGGGGTCAGGCAGTTTCTGCGCATGCGGATACGAAAAAGGGTCTTCCGTGATGATGGAGCCTGGTGAATGCCATGTCGGAGACCAGTCCGAAGTTTGTTGATATCTGTGATATATTATGGGGAAGAAGATAGTTGCTGATATGATTATTAAGTCTATGAGTTCCCCAGTGTTTATTCTGTAACGCCAGGAGAGGGCGTATGTGTTCTGCTAGTGTATTTCCCATGCCCAGGTAAAAGAACTTTTTGCTGAACTTTTTCCTTGCTAGGCTTAGATGGGCAGACGTCTACATGATGATTATCTATATCAATATGTCGGGATGACATGTTACCTAGCAGCACTGAATATGATTGTATGCAGCAGTTATGATGAAAGAATATGCTGATTCTTGTAGAAACATTTGTGTTCATGAACAAAGCCTTTATTGAAGCTTTACTATGCATCTGTATAGTGAGTAATGCTCACTGGAACCAGAAGCCATTTTGGATCCTATATTTTTTTGTCGATCATCGATCAGAGAACAGGGATGCCCCTTATTATCAGGTGATGATTAAGAGATCACAGTTATAAAGAAAACCCAATACTGGTGGGTTAACATTGTCTCCAGAAATATTTGCTGAACTTTACCTAAATGAATCTTCGCTAGAAAAGAGGTTCTGTCTAGGAGTCATGCTTGAACATTATTTATTAACTGACATGATCAGTCAGTAAGGCCTGATGGTTATATTTATAAACAGTGGAAATCTAAGTGCTTGTCTACGGACGTTCCATTGTAATGTTCTTCAACATGAATGCCAACTTAAGATTGTAGACCATTGATCAACAGTATGATGATATATGTCGACCTGTTTTCCTGTAACTATACCCGTACTGTCCAAGTGTGTGCGTCCAATTAAACAGTATGAAACGACCACAGTAGTCTGCATCATTAACTTCTAGCTACGTGTGAGTGAGTGTTTGATCTTCTAGTCAACTCTTCAGAACAATCCATGCATTCGCGTATTGACACTCACATTAACACTCATAGTCAACATTACATCCTTGTCGGGGCCTCATTACGTTTTTGGACAAGGTGACCTGTATGCCCAACACTGTGCCGGTCTAGAGTTGACCATTTACACCAATACCAGCTTTATTAACGTGGTGACCAAGAAAAGACATCAATTATCCATCAACTGGGGTGGGGGAAGGGGTTTGTGCAGCTGTAACAAGACATTTGTTTTTGTGGTTGGCTGTTTGTTAATTTTGCTCATGTGTTTTTGTTTGTAATAATTTTCTATGTGTCGCGTTAATTTCTTCAGCCATTCATCAAAAAAGTCCCCTTGGGAATTTATAACACATAAGGAAGGGAAACCCGAGGCCTATAAACAGTAAAAAAAATATTAGACAAACATAAAGGTATGTTTTCAGGCACCTTCCTTATGTGTTATAAATGTTTATACAATACCAAAAACCTACTCTCTGTCCTGTACTTACTATTCTAAGTCTACTATCATTTACTAGACACAGTATTACGGTCTTTGTCTTGTGTAGTCTGACCTATACTGTATAATACGAGAACAACAGAAGTGATTGTGTCATTAATAGGCTGGACTGCCCATTGTAAATTTCCGGTGTTATGTGTTGCGGGTCGCACTAATGACCCGTCATCGAAGGATCATTTTTTGGTGATGCCTAGATGGCAGGGAGGATAGTGTGATTCGCTTTCATAACTAGGCGGGGTTGTCGCACGGAAGGTCCTGGGTTCGAGTCCTGGATAAGCCACTCACGTCTGTTGTTTTTATGTTGTCTAGTTTTCTACTTCTTTATTTCTTACGAGTGCCCGAAAACATACCTTTATGTTTGTCTAATATTTATTTCCTTTTTTAAACTTGGTCTGTTTCTTGTGTACCAGCGACTGTACTTTCAACAAACGTTGTCAGATTGTTAAGTTGATGAAAGCACTTGGTATCTTCATTTGTAATTTCGCTGTCAATTAAATTTTGCTCACAGATTTGGCACTAGGGATCTTTCATGATGGTGTGGTGCAAACCCCCCACCCCCCTGCGGGAGCAATTCTGTGTGTACTCTTACGAGACTCAGTTTCATGCTGATGAGTTGGTTCACAGTAAAATAAATTTTCCGCGGTTTATGTTCATTGTAGCATTTTACAAAAACATAAAACACGTATGTATTTAAATCTATCTTCTTCTTCACCTTTCAACACCCAAAGGAGTATAGGCCTTCAACAAACTTATGCTAAGTCTTCCTGTCACGTGCCGTCTGCTCAAGGTCTTTCCTTGTCTTCTCCATCCCCTACATGTCTGTCTCAAATTCTCTTCTCCGCGTGTTCTTTAATTTTCCTCTACTTCTTACCCTGGGGATTTCAGAAGAAGGACTGCCAGGTGATGCTATCAGCAAGTTTCCTCAATGTGTTCCCCATCCATCGTGTTTTTAAATCTGATTGTAGGTAATTGTTTTCTTGATTCATGTTAAATAGAGAACGGTGCTCAAAGCGCTGATTTTTATTTTAAATCAATTTTACTTTAGACACATAAGAAAACGATCCATTTCATACAAGCACGTGACGATTTCTTTTGATCTTTAATTCTTTCTTGGTCATTTAAAATATTAGTGATGTTGTTTTGCAGTATAATTTGGGCGCCCCCCCCCCCCCCCCCCCCCAATCGGCAACCGGTGCGACCACACCCCTGGCACCGTCGAAGAGCCGGCCCTGATAGCACAAAAACTGGCACATCTTCCCATGTCTGCTGATAACCAAGACGTAGTCAAAGACAAGGATCACCGCACATAGCCAAGCGTCGTACAGGGCGAAAAGAAATGTCGTGAAGAAGAGGTCTAAGAAGATGGAACAGGAAAAAGAGAAGATGAAAAAGATTAAGAAAAATCAGAAGTAGAAAGAAAAGAAGAAGAGGGGGAAGAAGAAGAATGAAAAGAAGAAGAACAAATAAGGCGATGTGGGCGGAAGAGGATGACGAGGAGTAGATGAAGAAGAAAAAAAGAAGACAGATGAGGAAAGAGAAGGTGATGAGGAAAATACCAAGAGGAAGACAGCACGGAAGAAGAAAAACAACAAGAACAAGACCAAGTGGATGGCGGAGCAGGTAAAGGAAGAAAATAATAACTTGAAAACGATGAAAAAAATTGTCCTTAAGATAGCTGCAGCAGTAACCTATTCCTCATTGTGGAACGAAGGGATGCAGGATCGAAAGGAACATAATCATTGCCCTTCCACCAACTGTCTGTCAAACCCGTTACATCCTGTTTCATGTAGTTGTGCTTCTAATTAAAATAATGATAGGCAACTCTATAATGAGCGTTCCAACTGGAGGCAAACTGATCATAAGACATATGTTTCGTCCCTTGTGTCTCCTTCACGCTATAATGGCGCTGGCCCACTTGGCCCATGACTCCTAATTGGCAGTCGTCCTTGCTCACACATTGAGAAAAACCAGCTGATAGCATTACATGACAGTACTTGCTCAAGAATCCAGAGAGTAAGAAAAATAGACGGTTACCATACATTTAAAAAAAACCACGAAAATATGTATAGGGTCGGCTGTGTCTAGGGCAGGGTTTCTTAACCTGTGGTCCACGGACTTGGGGATCCGTGAATGGATTCTAGGGGGTAACATTATAAATTGTGCTTTTATGTTCATTTTTCCCAAGAAGGGGTATACAGCTTTCATAGGACAATCACAGCGGTACGTAGCCCAGCGTTGTCGACAGACGCGGATTTAAGTCACCACAACGACTCGACTCGAGTTTTTTTTTTAATTAGCGACTCGACTCGGGACTTGTCAAATTTTGGCGAACCAACATCGTCGACCTCAGTCATAACGCACTATATGACGAAACCGAAAATGGTTTTGTTTAAGTCGATAAAATAAATGTACCAACAGAGTTTGATCAAATGAACGCAGTCAGTAAAGAACATACTTAGAATAGAGATAATTACCGTATGTCCAAAACTTCAGGTAATCTACTTTCTCCCCTCTCAAAGTCTCGCCTTTTTCCAAATCGTGGTTATTTCTGTATTCAAATTCCCTTACCGTTTCGGATTGCACACGTTGGCATTGTTAGGTTCGGCAATAATTCTTGAGTGGAGATAACTCTTAACGGTTTCTATTTATAAAGTGTTTTTCTGTAGACGTTCAGGTTTGACCTGTGTTACTATTTTCGTCTTCCTATGTTTGATTCCGTCTTCCCTTTCTTTTGGGAAATTACGTGTTGACGTCATTCTCAGACGTGGTTGTTATGTCTTGGTTCTGTATGTGGTAAAGTGGGATGATATAAATACTTATAGGGGACTTAATGTACTGACTGAGATCAGCTGTGAAGGTATCTGTATCTAATATGTGTAGTGTTTTACAGATAACCTTACTTGCTGCCACATATTTATATCTCAGTCAGAATTATTCTGGAATGTTGTGATGGCAACGTTATATGTCTAGGGTTATGCAAAGGATGAAGTGTAAGTCACCACAACAACAACAGATAAACAATTTAATTATTCCACCACACTTGACAATACTGTGACACTCACAAACAGTCAACACTCTAGAAGACTATCTTAAAAGATTCAATGTTAAATTTCAGATATGTACATATGTATTGATTTTTTTCTACAATAGTGATCCTGATTCAACTACACAGTGAACCAGGCAATATAATAACATGTAATTTCAAATATTATGTACACAGATATAAATGTGGTCTTTGCATTGACATACAATATTAGTATTCTATGTGTGTGAGTTGTGATGTGGTAATATGAGGTAATACTGGTTTTGTTCTTCAAGATATGTTCTTATTGGTCATCATGACTGCATGTGCTTGTGTATGTTGGAACTAGTATTGGAGATGGTCTCAGTTCCGAACATTAAAACAATTAATTGCCCCTCTTTAATTAATACAATTTATTTTTAAAGGAGGGGTACAAATTGTTGAGCTCTGTTGGCCACGAAGGGATTAACTTTCGTAATGGCGGCAGGCAAAGACTCCTCTGCTAGACTTCTTCACTGGTTCTGAAGACACCTCACTGGGTACTACAGGGACCAAAGAGTATGCTGTCAGCCTCTGGATTCAGCAAACGCTCAGACCAGGTGCGGCTTCAATAACTAGGACCACAGTCCCTGAAACAAGAAGGATGTACCTCCTACTTCAGAACTAATTTATACTATCTGGCTAGACTGAGCACAATACATCACAAACACAGAGTTCAGAGCTTTAGTTTAACTGCTATCTTCTTCTGAAGCAGTTTACTCCAGTATTAACCTCCCTAATGGTTACTACGCCTCTGCACTTTCAGCTATAAGTCCTTCCATATCATAAGGTAGGTGTCAGTGTACTATTTGGTAATTCCATGTAGTTTTACTTTTCTCCGACACCTTCTGTTCAGGTTGGAGCAATATATATATAGATATAGGCCTTGTCTCATGTTCGCTACTGAACTGCACATATATACAGACATAAATTATCAATGTACATTCAATTTTCATTAAAAAGAGATCAAATATTTCAACCTACCACAATTCATGGAAATAAACACAGATACGTTGACTAGCAATGAATTCTGGCACAAATACTGGCACAAATTCTCATCTGCTTATGTTCCAGGCTTTTATTTAGCAAAAATATGAGCTGGCTTCAACGCACTGTTGCTTTATCAAGCTTATTTGAACTAGTGGTCTCGAACTAACGCTATCAATTAACTATATTAACAGACCTGACCAATCAGGCCATCTCTACCCAATCGTTTGAAAAAAAGTACTCTTACTTCCGTCTCCCTTGACAACAAAAGATAGCATTTATAGTCCGACTAATCGTGTTTAGCCTTACATATCATTCCATCCAATCAATTCAAATGTAACTTGTGGCCTATTTCCGTACAATGGTGGTTTAAAATTCTTTCACTGAGCGACTCCGAGTTTTTAGGTTGTCTGACACCCTCATTATTTTCTTTTGCCTGTAATTTATTAATTCCTGGACTATTTGCGTAACACTTAACATATTCTGTGTCAGCAAGTCTTAAGGAATCCAAATATATAAGTTTAATGGAGCTAAGTGGCTGCGTTCAAAATATGTATTTTCTAGGATAGTCGTGTAGTTGTTTTTTTATTTTTTATGTTAGAACCGCCACCTGTCCTGCTGTACTGTCAGACTAATGTCAGGATTTCGGACATAAAACAGTAGAATGTCAGGTTTCCCCAATAAGCGTTTTTCAGGTTTTAAAACCTAACTCTGGGAAGGGTAGTGTTTTTATCACTGTCCGTCTGAAATAAAGTTAGTGCATGTGGCCTTACACGCGTGTTAGGGGTGCAATTATTATAGCGAGACGCGTGTTTAGTGTTGCTTGCGTTGCTGCCTTCAGCCCTCCCTTCTTTCCATCTTAGTCCATCTGTTCGTTCGTTTTGGTAACGTAGTATAATTAATGTTAGGATTAATTTAGGTCATTAATTAACTTGCGTATCTCAAGGTTTTTCTTAGAAATGTAGTACCCGTTTTATTGTGTTGTGGAAACGCTTGTATGCTGCTATAGGCTTTAATATTAACGTGGAAACGTTACAATTTGCAGACGAAGCATAAAACAAAGGGGATTTCGAGTACTGTCATTGTGACAGCACTGTTCTTTACCATTCTTCTTCCTTTTATAGAATTTATTTGTTTGGCTTTACATTTACTTTTCAATTTATATATGTGGATTAGAATTTCTCACGACAAATCCTCCCCTCTTAAAACAGACGTTATATGTCAGTCTATAATTCTATATACACATAGAGAAATTTATTCTTTCTGGGGCTTACGGTGATTCTCATCACACGGATGGCGGCTTAAAAAATCCGCTCCCAGATTTGTTTTTCCACTTATATACTCTATGCTAAACTCAAATGGCTGTAGCAATAATGACCAACGGAGTAATCTAGTGTTCTCATGCCTAGCTTGTACTAGAAACGACAAAGGTTTGTGATCCGTTTGCAACTTAAATGCCTTCCCATACAGATAAATATTGAATTTCTTTATCGCCCATATTACTGCAAGACATTCTTTTTCGCTAGTTGAGTAGTTGGTTTCAGCTTTATTCAACTTTCTGCTAGCATATGCCACTGGGCTTAATTCCCCATCCAATGCATCTGATTTCTGTAGCAGAGTTGCACCTAACCCAATATTACTGGCATCAGTCCTTACTACAAATTCCTGACTTAAGTCAGGTAGTTTCAAAATAGGTTTACTTGTTGTCGCGAAATTGGTTTCAAGCCATTGCAAACGGGATCAGTTAGATTTATAACCCGTCTACGATCGAACGACCGCTTTCAAAATGGCGGCGTATAAGCGAAACGTGTATCGGACAGAGGGAATCGCCAACAATAAATAAAAACAGAAGGGAATCCGTAGGAAAAGGATTTTACATTTCAGTACAGGGAAGGATGGTGTATAACTGCATATAAGATGGAACGGTAGGAAGTTCTCATTTACGGAGATATATGCGTATTTCGGCTGCCCACAGTTACGCTAACAGCTGGTAAACCCACTTCTGTTCGAAATATTAAAATCAACAAATAACAGTTTGGGAATTTACATGGATAGGAAGATAGAGTTTTATCAGCTGTATAAAACTAGATAAGATGGAACAATATGGATATTATATATGCTGAGAATGAGAAAGGCAAAATTTCAGTCGACGCACAGATCGGCTGAAATCACGGTTCGGGAAGGATTTTTTCAGGTTAGGTTTAAGCTGTGACGTCGGTACTCTCCGATACGTCCGCGCTATACGTATTTAAAGCGGATCGGTAAACTGAGAGAGATACACAACGCAAGAGGTTGAGACAAGACTGAGGGCAGATAACGCCACGACTCTAAATCCATCTGAAGTGTGAGCGGATCGCCAGAAAATTTCAGTCTAAGTGTCTGGAGTCTGAGGGTAAGCGAATTTACGATAACTATCCTGTATAATAATTTCTTTTATTTTGTATTACAGGTTCATTTAGAATTCACAAAATAAGCCTGTATAATATTCATTGATATAACGTATTATTATTTTAATATGATTTATTCATGTGCTTGGTGGAAGATGGTTGCTTGTACAAAAATGTATCAAAACTAGCCCCACAGCCAAATAAAAAATATTTATTATATTTAATGCTGTATCTCGTCGATATTAAATGCATTATCGCTTACGAAGAAAAAGGCAGTCCCATGACCAGAGATTGTCTTAGGGAAATAAATTGTTAGAAGCTTCAGCATGGAAGATACCGCTTTTACGAGGTTAGGTGATTAGTCCCCTTCCTCGCTGCCTTTGCCTTCCCTAGTTCGAGCGCACAACTTCGTACCCATTTACAGCTGGTAAACTGGAGTGTTCTACAGCCAGTTCCAGTAGAAAGCAACCTGATCACATGGTCACTCACTTTATTTATTTTATGTATTAATTTTGGGTAGTTGCTAAGATAGCATCAGTATTTGAATTTGTACTTGATATGAATGATTTGGAAGGATCAAGTTATAGCATATGAAGGGATGTATAGGAGCGGAATAAATCAGATGATGTTTATTATTGATAATGTTAATATTAATTCGGTATCATTGAATTGATGTTACTTGCTATGACTGTATAACTTTGACACCTGATGACTGACTTGTCTGACTTATGTGCTAGTCAGTTACACTTAATTGAAATGTTAATATTAATGCTATATCACTGAAATGATGTCCTTACTTACTATGATTGTATAACGGTGACATCTGATGACTGACTGGTCTGACATCTGTGCTAGTCAGCTACAAGTCTAGCCAGATACTAGCCAAGGCTGATATGTTGCAGGTTCCATGAAATAACTCAAACCAGACTGTCCAGTATCAGAAGCCGGTGCAGTTCATCCGAGGCAATCCCACAAAAGTGCAGGACCCCAAAGAGTGAACTTCAACTGGTCATTGGCATCCCTACTGTTGGGCCTACCAAGTCTGATATCAGCAAAGGACAGTTTCAGCAGTATCAAGTTGGAAAGATAAGTGTCCTGTTTGACACTGACCACCTATACATGTGAAACAGCCAATAGTTGAAAACAATAAGTAACCATACATAAACTCAGTCAACTGATGACAGTTATCCTTAAATTCAAAGGACTAATAACAGTGATTTCAGTAACTTTATTATTTAAGATCTTGAAGTCTAAACAGACAATAATAGTAATTGTGTGAATATTTTTATATATATGTGTATACTCTTTTCCAACTAGTAGAAATAGAATATTAGTGTAATTATTAAACTATTTTAACTGTACCTGAGGATTTATTCACTTTTTCCATTTGTGGTTTCAGTGAATGTACATTTTACTTATCCCCTAGAATATAAGTAATCATAAGATAGTCACAGGGAGGAGACACCTTAAATCCTGGTACTACTTCTTACCAACTGGGCCAGGGTTTTCACAGTCTGACTATTTTTATGATAACAATACACCAGTGCTTATTTCTAAGACAGGGGAATTACTTGAAAAGTCAGAACTCATTACTGGCATACACTTACATAATAAATAATATTAAATAACCTCCCGCTACAGTGGGGGCTCGTCCGGGATATATCATTGAAATGCCTGAGCCAGCTTGCTATTACCGCAGTGTAGAAAATTTTTTTTTGAAATTTTTTTTTGGAAAGAGTAACCATAGTAGGAAATAATTATATTTTTTTAGGAGTACCATTGAGTACAGATAAAGAAAGCTGTTTCATATATGGTGAAGTCAGTTTAATTAACTTTAATTTTAACTAAGTTAATTATATTGTAGTAAATTAGTTTGAGTAAGATCGCTTGCCCTACTAGACTACAGATACATCATGGCTGACTTGGTCAAATTTAGGTCTGCTACACTGCAGGTGGGAAAAGAGCTTGGCATGGATGGTGACGCTCTGATCCGGTATGTCACGACGGAATGTGAAAAGTACACCGAGAGAGAAGCAAAGCAATTAGAAGCAGAAAGAGAAGCCAAGAAATTAGAAGCAGAGAGAGAAGCCAAGAAATTAGAAGCAGAGAGAGAAGCCAAGAAATTAGAATTGGAAGCAGAGAGAGAAGCCAAGAAATTAGAAGCTGAGAGAGAAGAAAGGAGGTTACAAGCAGAGAGAGACCATGAGCTGAAAATGAGACAGCTTGATCTTGAACTTCAGGCTGGGACTATCACCCATGGTAATAGCTCACCTCATTCTGCGAATAGCTCTTTTCAGAACACAGCAAATGGGGCCATGAACTTCCACCTAGATCCATTTGTTGAAAAGGAGGACGCAATTGAGTCGTACCTGGATAGGTATGAAAGGCTAGCCTCTACATATGGACTGGAAAAGGAAAAATGGAGTCTAAAGTTATCCCAGGGATTGAGAGGTATTGCATATGATGTGTTTCTGAAACTCCCCAAAGAAGATCAGGAAAATTATGAAATACTAAAGCAAGCCTTACTGATCCGGTATGAAAAGAACTCTGAGGCATATAGGAAGAAATTTAGAACTTCTAAACCTCTACCTGGAGAAACATATAACCAGTTCTCAGCTAGGCTAGAAACGTATTTGTTGAAATGGAGTAGTTTAGGTAAGTATCAGAAAACCTACGAGGATCTGAAAGAAATGGTTATGTTAGAGCAAGTGAAAGATTCCATGTCTCAAGAAATGAGGAAATTCCTTATGGAACAAGGAGCAGAGAGGCTGGAAGACATTTTGAAATGTGCAGAGAGATACCAAGCAGCTCAAGCTGAATTGGTAGGAACAAAAAGGAAGCAGGTAGAAGGATATAAGCCACCACCGCAGAATACCGATTTTGACCAGATGGATCAACCATACAGATACAAGCAAAGATTTGATAATAAGGACAAGAACCCTCAGACTCAGGAAAAGAAACCCTACAAACAGGGAGATAAGTGGTGCAAATTTTGTAAGATGAGCAACCACAACACTGATGAATGTGGGAGGAAAAAACCCCTTCATCATGCTGCATGTCTACAGGTGAGGACTTCTGTTAGGAAGGAACTGACTGTGAGTCAGAATAGCCTCCATCACCCACCTACCCAGGAGATAGTGACTGTGAATGGCAAACAAGTCACAGGAATGTATGACACAGGTTTGTCCTATGACGCAGTCGTGTGTGCATCTCTGGTGTGCCCTGAACAAATCACCACAGAAACAGTAGAGATTCAAGGGCCACTAAAAGGAACATCACCCCTTACTTTACCCATAGCAAAGATTCATGTCAGTTGTCGCTATGTGGAAGGGGAGATAAATGCAGCTGTGATAGATGATCCCTTTTACCCCCTAATGTTGGGGCGTAAATATGTTTTCTTAGGAGACCCTGTAAAACCTATGGTTATGGCAGGAATCCAGACCAGGTCTGACTCCAGGAACATAGAGAGGGACACCAACTTAAAATTTCATTCGACTGAAATGAAACGGGCTCAAGAAGCAGACAGCACGTTGAAGCCTTGTTTTGGCAAATTATCAAAAACACATAAAGCTCCAAGGAAAGGACATTTCTATATGGAACATGGACTCTTGTACAGGAAAGCTGGAAGAGGGACGAAAAGTCATGGTCAAATTGTTGTACCATCCACCTATAGGAATAAGGTTATAGGCTGGGGACACATATCAACTTTGAGTGAACACCTGGGTAATGGTGCCACAAAACAAAGAATAGCCACCCAGTTCTACTGGCCAGGTATTACGGAAGACATAAATCAGTATGTAAATTCCTGTCCAGAGTGCACCTATGTAGATTCAGAAAGTCGACGGAAGAGTCTTCATCAAAAATCTACAAGCAAACCAGCAATCAGGGGTACTCCCGAGATTTGCACGGGAGGGGAAAGGAAACATCCCACACAGGTTCAATTGCAGTCTGAACCCCATGCGCTGGAAAAAAGGAACAAATCACGTAGCGAAAATCAAACACCTACGGATTTGCGAGGGAAAACCACATCCAACTATCAACGAAAAGAGGGCGGTAAACTTCATGGGAAACCTACCGACCCCGTTTCACCAGCAGTAAGAGCCTGGATGAAAAGCCGAACAGGAAGGAGAGAGATAGTAAAGGATGAATATATTCTTGGAAAACAGAATGTGGGCGCAGATTTTCTTAGTCGTCATCCCACAGAGCTTGAGGAGGATAGAAGGAAGGAAAACTAACCTCGGAATGGTCGATTTGCAATTGTCTTGTACCCAATAGTTAAGCTAGATATCATCCAGCTTAAAATATGGGGGAGCTATGTCGCAAAATTGGTTTCAAGTCATTGCAAACGGGTTCAGTTAGATTTATAAACCTGTCAACGATCGATTGACCGCTTCCAAAATGGCGGCGTATCAGCGAAATGTGTATCGGACAGAGGAAATCGCCAACGATAAATAAAAACAGAAGGGAATCCGTATGAAAAGGATTTTACATTTCAGTACAGGGAAGGATGGTGTATAACTGCATATAAGATGGAACGGTAGGAAGTTCTCATTTACGGAGATATATGCGTATTTCGGCTGCCCACAGTTACGCTAAAAGCATGTAAACCCACTTCTGTTCTAAATATTAAAATCAACAAATAACAGTTTGGGAATTTACATGGATAGGAAGATAGAGTTTTATCAGCTGTATAAAACTAGATAAGATGGAACAATATGGATATTATATATGCTGAGAATGAGAAAGGCAAAATTTCAGTCGACGCACAGATCGGCTGAAATCACGGTTCGGGAAGGATTTTTTCAGGTTAGGTTTAAGCTGTGACGTCGGTACTCTCCGATACGTCCGCGCTATACGTATTTAAAGCGGATCGGTAAACTGAGAGAGATACACAACGCAAGAGGTTGAGACAAGACTGAGGGCAGATAACGCCACGACTCTAAATCCATCTGAAGTGTGAGCGGATCGCCAGAAAATTTCAGTCTAAGTGTCTGGAGTCTGAGGGTAAGCGAATTTACGATAGCTATCCTGTATAATAATTTCTTTTATTTTGTATTACAGGTTCATTTAGAATTCACAAAATATGCCTGTATAATATTCATTGATATAACGTATTATTATTTTAATATGATTTATTCATGTGCTTAGTGGAAGATGGTTGCTTGTACAAAAACGTATCAAAACTAGCCCCACAGCCAAATAGAAAATATTTATTATATTTAATGCTGTATCTCGTCGATATTAAATGCATTATCGCTTACGAAGATAAAGGCAGTCCCATGACCAGAGATTGTCTTAGGGAAATAAATTGTTAGAAGCTTCAGCATGGAAGATACCGCTTTTACGAGGTTAGGTGACTAGTCCCCTTCCTCGCTGCCTTTGCCTTCCCTAGTTCGAGCGCACAACTTTGTACCCATTTACAGCTGGTAAACTGGAGTGTTCTACAGCCAGTTTCAGTAGAAAGCAACCTGATCACGTGGTCACTCACTTTATTTATTTATGTATTAATTTTGGTAGTTGCTAAGATAGCAGCAGTATTTGAATTCGTACTTGATATGATTTGGAAGGATCAAGTTATAGAATATGAAGGGATGTATAGGAGCGGAATAAACCAGATGATGTTTATTACTGATATGTTAATATTAATTCTGTATCATTGAAATGATGTTACTTGCTATGACTGTATAACTTTGACACCTGATGACTGACTTGTCTGACTTATGTGCTAGTCAGTTACACTTAATTGAAATGTTAATATTAATGCTATATCACTGAAATGATGTCCTTACTTACTATGATTGTATAACGGTGACATCTGATGACTGACTGGTCTGACATCTGTGCTAGTCAGCTACAAGTCTAGCCAGATACTAGCCAAGGCTGATATGTTGCAGGTTCCATGAAATAACTCAAACCAGACTGTCCAGTATCAGAAGCCGGTGCAGTTCATCCGAGGCAATCCCACAAAAGTGCAGGACCCCAAAGAGTGAACTTCAACTGGTCATTGGCATCCCTACTGTTGGGCCTACCAAGTCTGATATCAGCAAAGGACAGTTTCAGCAGTATCAAGTTGGAAAGATAAGTGTCCTGTTTGACACTGACCACCTATACATGTGAAACAGCCAATAGTTGAAAACAATAAGTAACCATACATAAACTCAGTCAACTGATGACAGTTATCCTTAAATTCAAAGGACTAATAACAGTGATTTCAGTAACTTTATTATTTAAGATCTTGAAGTCTAAACAGACAATAATAGTAATTGTGTGAATATTTTTATATATATGTGTATACTCTTTTCCAACTAGTAGAAATAGAATATTAGTGTAATTATTAAACTATTTTAACTGTACCTGAGGATTTATTCACTTTTTCCATTTGTGGGTTCAGTGAATGTACATTTTACTTATCCCCTAGCATATAAGTAATCATAAGATAGTCACAGGGAGGAGACACCTTAAATCCTGGTACTACTTCTTACCAACTGGGCCAGGGTTTTCACAGTCTGACTATTGTTATGATAACAATACACCAGTGCTTATTTCTAAGACTGGGGTATTACTTGTAAGGTCAGAACTATTTACTGGCATACTCTTACATAATAAATAAATTTAAATAACCTCCCGCTACACTTGTGAGCTTTTCCTTCAATTCTTGGTAAGCCATTTCACATTTTGGTGTCTATGTAATTCGATCTGGGTTTCCTTTACGTGTCAAATCAGTTAACGGTGCACATATGGAATTAAAGTTTTTGATATACTTTTGGTAGAAACCACATAATGAGACAAAGGATCTCACGTCTTTCTTGGTTTGTGGTCTCGGGGCTTT
The DNA here is from genome assembly GCA_024509875.1 of Oreohelix idahoensis. NCBI lineage: Eukaryota > Metazoa > Mollusca > Gastropoda > Stylommatophora > Oreohelicidae > Oreohelix > Oreohelix idahoensis. The sequence goes on from JAMPIV010009013.1 coordinate 603,273, forward strand.
CTTTAGTTTTTCTAAATTTTTTGGGTCAGGGGTCATGTTTCCCTGATAAACTGTGTGTCCCAAAAATTCCAATTCTTTACATCCAACGCAACATTTGGTTGGTCGGGCTGTTAAATTCGCTTCCCTAAGTCGATTAAACAGCATGTTCAGAGAGTCAATGTGTTCCTCAAATGTTTCTGTTGCTATAAGGATATCATCCATGAAATTTGTTATACATGGATTATTCAGAGGGTCCAATAATTTTCTCATCATTCTAGAGAAGACACTAGGTGCATTCTTCAATCCAAATGGCAATCTATTAAACTCATAGTGTCCTTCTGAGGTACTAAAAGCTAGGTATGGTCTAACCTCAGGCTTTACTGGAATCTGATAGTATCCTTTACTCAAATCCACTTTTGAGAAATATTTAGCTTTATTTAGTCTGGCAAACAACTGATTTGTATCCGGCAATGGATCCACCTGTCCTTCTGTAATAGCATTCAGTCTCCTGTAATCTATACAGAGTCTATGTTCTCCAGAGGGTTTCCTTAAAAGTACAACACTGGAACTATACGAAGATTCACTGTGTGAAATAATTCCTTCCTTCAACAAATAGTCTATCTCTTCCTTCAAAGCTTTTTCCTTAGCAAAAGGAATCGAATAAGGCTTCATACAGACAGGTGTGGGGTCTATCAGTTTCATATCATATTCCAATAAGTTTGTATGCCCCGGTCGGTCTGTTAACACCTCTGTATGATTATCTAGAACCTGTTGCACTCTCTCCTTCTGATTTTTCGTTAAATGTGTACTGATTTTCACCTGTGCCGCTGTCTCACAGGGGTGTAATGGATATTCAAATGATGAAAGTGGTTCCTTTTTCATCTCCATTGCAATGGACAAGGTCAACAAGTGTGTCTCTTCCTGATGTTCTCTTTCCAAATATTTCTTCAGGAGATTCACATGATAGATTTTTTCTTTCCCCTTCTTATCTATCTTATAATTGGTTCTAGACACCTTCTCTAGAACTGTATATGGACCTTGCCATCCAATTTGTAACTTATTCTGATTTCCGGGCAAAAGAAGCAGTACCTTCTCTCCCACAGCCAAATCTCTGTCTTTTGCCTTCCTGTTATAATAAGCAGCATGTTTCTTCCTGGCTTGTTTCAAATTTTCATTGGCAAGTTTCCAGCCAGTTTTTAAACGAGTGGTCAGCTCATTCACATATTGGTATGAAGATGTAATATTTTCCTCGGCTTTTTCATCCGTCCACGTTCTTAACAGAGCTTCCAGTGGACCTTTTATTGGCCTTCCAAACAATAATGTTGCCGGGGCCATACCGGTTGAACTATGGGGTACCTCCCGATAAGCAAAGAGGGCGGCGTGAAGGTACTGGTCCCATGTATCTGGTTTTTCGTGTGCCAACTTTCTCAGGATTGACATCAAGGTGCCATTAAATCTTTCCACTTGGCCGTTCCCTTGGGGATGATACACACTACAATGGTAGTGTTTGGCCTGGAAGATCCTGAAAACTTCTTCAGTTAGTTTCCCCTTGAACTGAGAGCCATTATCAGTCAAGATTTGATTGGGAAAGCCTAACCTTGTGAAAATTGTGAGTAATGCCTCTGCCACATGTTTAGAATCAATCGATGACAGGGCTACCGCCTCTCCCCACATAGAACAAGTGTCCACCAGAGTCAGAATGTAGCTGTTCCTTCTCTTAGTTCGAGTGAGAGGTCCCACAAGATCCACGGCAACTCTCTCAAAGGGTGTTCCCACTATGGGCATTTCTCCCAGAGTTGCTGGTGCAGTCCAATGCTTAGGTGCTACTCGTTGGCACTCTGGACAGGATTTTACATATCGTTTGATATCTTCAGTTATTCCTGGCCAGAAATAGTGACAAGCTATTCGCTGTCCTGTTGCGCTGATCCCCATATGACCACTGAAGGGAATCGCGTGCCCTAGTTCCAACACTTTAGTCCTATATGAAGTGGGAAGGACCAGCTGTCCGTGACCATTGGATTCAGATCCAGCCTTCCTATAAATCAGTTTGTTCTTCATATACAATTCTCCCTTGCCTGGAGGTGTATGTGATTTGGGCAACTTCTTGAAACACGGCTTGAGTGTTTTGTCCTCCGCCTGTGCCTTCCTCATCTCATCTGGATGAGTATTTATTGGATTTTCCTCCTCCTTTTTAGACTGTGATCTGGTCTGCACTGTTGCCAATATCACAGGTCTCTTGGGATTCCCCAAGAAGACATATCTACACCCCAATATCAGAGGGTAGATTGGCTCATTTATCACTGCTGCTTTTATGATTCCTTCCACATATCGCGTTTTCACCTTTATCCGGGCGACGGGAAGTGTCATGGTAGCTACATCCTTGGTTGCAGTTTGAATCTCCACTGTTTCTGTGGTGTATTGATCCGCCTGCACCAGGTGAGAACTCACAACGGAATCGTAATCTAAACCGGTATCATATAAACATCTTATAGTGACACCATTACAGATGACATCTTCACACACTGGGGGGTGGTATGGTTCCTGTAGTTCTGCAGGTTTGACCTTTTTTTCCTTTTTCCCAGATGTCATAGCAGCACAATGAGGAGGTTTCCTTCTACAATGGTCAGTGTCATGATTGTTCATCTTACAATTTTTACACCACCTTTTCCCTTGGTTGAAAGATTTTCTTTCATCATATTTCCTTTCATCGAATTGTGGGTTTTTATTTTTATTGTCATACCGTGGCCTATCAAATTGGTGCTTACCTTTGTTTTGATCCCTAGGATCAAATTTATTAAAGTTCTGTGGTGCCCTAAAATTTTCCACCTGTTTCTTTTTATTACCTGATACTTCTGCTTGAGCCGCTTGATACCTTTCTGCAACATTTAGCAACTCACCCAGTCTCTCTGCACCTTGTTCCATGAGAAACTTTCTCAGGTCTGGAGCCATGGACTCTCTTAATTGTTCTATAAGGACCATTTCCTTAAGATCTTGGGTTTTCCCCAGAGAAGTCCATTTCTCCAAGTATGTCTCTATCCGTGCAGAGAACTGGTGATAGGTTTCACCTGACAGTAGTTTAGCATTCCTAAATTTTTTCCTGTAAAATTCTGCGTTTTTCTCATATCTTAACAAAAGAGCCTGCTTTAGCATGTCATAATTTTCCTGATCATCTCTGTGCATTTTGGCAAAAACTTCATAAGCTGCCCCACGAAGTCCTTGAGATAACTTTAAGCTCCACCTTTCTCTCTCTAACCCATACGTGGTAGCTAATAATTCGTATCTATTTATATAGCTCTCAATATCATCGTCTTTCTCAACAAAATGATCTAAATGAAAGTTCATAGCTGAGGTTGAGGCTCCCTGAGTAGCAGTAGCATCAGAGGCAAAGGGACTGGCACCATTTTCAGGAGCATGGCCCTGAAACTCAAACTCCCTTAGTCGTAGCTCATGTTCCCTTTGTAATCTCTTCTCCTCCTTTTCTGCTTCCCTTTCTGCAGCTAATCTCTTGTCTTCCCTTTCTGCAGCCTGTCTTCTTTCCTCGGCTTCCCTTTCTGCAGCTAATCTTTTGTCTTCTCTTTCTGCTTCCAATTTCTTAGCCTCAGCCTCAATCTGCAACCTCTTAATTTCCTTTTCAGCCTCTATTCTCTTATCTTCGGCCAATCTTTCAGATTCTAATTTTCTTTCGGCCTCTTTTTCTAATCTTCTTTCTTCACGTTCAATAAATTTGTCACATTCCGTCGTGACATAGGCAACCATAACTTGCCCATCTAATCCTAACTCTTTTGCAGTCTGAACCGCAGCAGATCGAAATTTGGCCAGGTCCGCCATTTTATACTAGGTAATTAAATAAAATATCTAACTAACAATATAATCTGTAATTATATATCCAATAGACAAAACAGGCACCAAGAGCTCAACCTTATTTAATTCCACCCAAGGATACCTTTTAACTTTTTATATTCCCTGAAGTGAATTACCCCCAATATTTATACTAGTAAGAGATTCAAAATCCCGGACCGGACCCCAATATATGTGGTAAAGTGGGATGATATAAATACTTATAGGGGACTTAGTGTACTGACTGAGATCAGCTGTGAAGGTATCTGTATCTAATATGTGTAGTGTTTTACAGATAACCTTACTTGCTGCCACATATTTATATCTCAGTCAGAATTATTCTGGAATATTGTGATGGCAACGTTATATGTCTAGGGTTATGCAAATGATGAAGTGTAAGTCACCACAACAACAACAGATAAACAACTCAACTATTCCACCACACCTGACAATACTGTGACACTCACAAACAGTCAACACTCTAGAAGACTATCTTAAAAGATTCAATGTTAAATTTCAGATATGTACATATGTATTAGATTTTTTCTACAATAGTGATCCTGATTCAACTACACAGTGAACCAGGCAATATAATAACATGTAATTTCAAATATTATGTACACAGATATAAATGTGGTCTTTGCATTGACATACAATATTAGTATTCTATGTGTGTGAGTTGTGATGTGGTAATATGAGGTAATACTGGTTTTGTTCTTCAAGATATGTTCTTATTGGTCATCATGACTGCATGTGCTTGTGTATGTTGGAACTAGTATTGGAGATGGTCTCAGTTCCGAACATTAAAACAATTAATTGCCCCTCTTTAATTAATACAATTTATTTTTAAAGGAGGGGTACAAATTGTTGAGCTCTGTTGGCCACGAAGGGCTTAACTTTCGTGATGGCGGCAGGCAAAGACTCCTCTGCTAGACTTCTTCACTGGTTCTGAAGACACCTCACTGGGTACTACAGGGACCAAAGAGTATGCTGTCAGCCTCTGGATTCAGCAAACGCTCAGACCAGGTGCGGCTTCAATAACTAGGACCACAGTCCCTGAAACAAGAAGGATGTACCTCCTACTTCAGAACTAATTTATACTATCTGGCTAGACTGAGCACAATACATCACAAACACAGAGTTCAGAGCTTTAGTTTAACTGCTATCTTCTTCTGAAGCAGTTTACTCCAGTATTAACCTCCCTAATGGTTACTACGCCTCTGCACTTTCAGCTATAAGTCCTTCCATATCATAAGGTAGGTGTCAGTGTACTATTTGGTAATTCCATGTAGTTTTACTTTTCTCCGACACCTTCTGTTCAGGTTGGAGCAATATATATATAGATATAGGCCTTGTCTCATGTTCGCTACTGAACTGCACATATATACAGACATAAATTATCAATGTACATTCAATTTTCATTAAAAAGAGATCAAATATTTCAACCTACCACAATTCATGGAAATAAACACAGATACGTTGACTAGCAATGAATTCTGGCACAAATACTGGCACAAATTCCCATCTGCTTATGTTCCAGGCTTTTATTTAGCAAAAATATGAGCTGCCTTCAACGCACTGTTGCTTTATCAAGCTTATTTGAACTAGTGGTCTCGAACTAACGCTATCAATTAACTATATTAACAGACCTGACCAATCAGGCCATCTCTACCCAATCGTTTGAAAAAAAGTACTCTTACTTCCGTCTCCCTTGACAACAAAAGATAGCATTTATAGTCCGACTAATCGTGTTTAGCCTTACATATCATTCCATCCAATCAATTCAAATGTAACTTGTGGCCTATTTCCGTACAATGGTGGTTTAAAATTCTTTCACTGAGCGACTCCGAGTTTTTAGGTTGTCTGACACCCTCATTATTTTCTTTTGCCTGTAATTTATTAATTCCTGGACTATTTGCGTAACACTTAACATATTCTGTGTCAGCAAGTCTTAAGGAATCCAAATATATAAGTTTAATGGAGCTAAGTGGCTGCGTTCAAAATATGTATTTTCTAGGATAGTCGTGTAGTTGTTTTTTTATTTTTTATGTTAGAACCGCCACCTGTCCTGCTGTACTGTCAGACTAATGTCAGGATTTCGGACATAAAACAGTAGAATGTCAGGTTTCCCCAATAAGCGTTTTTCAGGTTTTAAAACCTAACTCTGGGAAGGGTAGTGTTTTTATCACTGTCCGTCTGAAATAAAGTTAGTGCATGTGGCCTTACACGCGTGTTAGGGGTGCCATTAATATAGCGAGACGCGTGTTTAGTGTTGCTTGCGTTGCTGCCTTCAGCCCTCCCTTCTTTCCATCTTAGTCCATCTGTTCGTTCGTTTTGGTAACGTAGTATAATTAATGTTAGGATTAATTTAGGTCATTAATTAACTTGCGTATCTCAAGGTTTTTCTTAGAAATGCAGTACCCGTTTTATTGTGTTGTGGAAACGCTTGTATGCTGCTATAGGCTTTAATATTAACGTGGAAACGTTACAATTTGCAGACGAAGCATAAAACAAAGGGGATTTCGAGTACTGTCATTGTGACAGCACTGTTCTTTACCATTCTTCTTCCTTTTATAGAATTTATTTGTTTGGCTTTACATTTACTTTTTAATTTATATATGTGGATTAGAATTTCTCACGACACTGTAACCTGTCCGGGTATCTCAGTACAGTTGTACAAACTCTGATGCTTTGCAGCAATAATAGTAATAATAATAAGATTAATAATGATAGTAACACACGGAGATGCGACGATTTCATATGTACCATCAAGGGTCGGTGCTAGAGTTATATGGCGCCGTGTTTGGTGCTTAAAGAATTTATTATGATTATTATTATTATTATTATTATATATATATATATATATATGCAAGAAAACAAATGGTTGATTATGATTATAATGATGATAATGGGATATAATAGCCCTACCCATCGGCTGTTAATGATTTTTTATAAACATAATAATTATGCAAAAAAAGCCAGTGATTACGTCTCTGATTAAAAAGTAAGGTGTTAAGATTCAACAGTAAATTGTAGATGACAAAGTGATGTTTTAATCCTAACTTTCAAAAAATTGCAGATGCAGAGAAACAAGCCGCGCTTCTTGCTTTCAAAACACCATCTGGTGACTTGGCGTTAGATAAGACTTATTTGAACCCGAAGGACATTCATTCGTAGCACACGGTCAGACCAGGTGTGAAATTAGCAATATGAATGTAATGCGCAACAGGAAAGAATCAATATTATAGATCTCCGACGGTCCTAATGATATCTCCCACGTTGGCCAGCATTACATACCCGACAAGCTTTTAACTGATAACAAGGTGGTACTCATTTCTTTTTTATCGTCTGATTGAAACGATGCTCGAAACGATTCGTTCTGACACATTTTCAGCATTTCCGTTTTCGGAGGAAAAATCTGGGATTAAGGGTGGACTGAGGTGGGGACGTAATAACAGTGATAATTATAGTAATAATATTTCTATTTAAGACAAAAATAAACCAAAGAAAATAGTCAAAATGGTGTCATACTTAATGGAAAAAAACAGACACACTATGAAAAGAAAGAAACAACACATAAAAAACCCACTCATAATGTAATGAAAAACAAGGAAATATTACAAACAACAAGAAACGTGAAAACTGCCGAAAGCAAAATGTTGTATGCCGTAAATGTCAAGAAATAACGAAACTAATTCTAATGAAAATCGTTACCACCAACAACAAAGAACAAGTATTTGAATATAGCACAACATTTAAGATACAATAACACTAATTACCATAGCTATAGCCAAAAATAAGGTTGATCAAGGTAGACCAAAATGGTGGATGAGCAGACGACAATGAAGAAAATCTGATGATATTCCGCTCTCCTCCCGTATCCTTGTAAGAAAAGCTGAGAGTTGGACATTTCGGGCAGTCCCCAGGGGCCTATCGCAGTAGTTGTAATGTATGATATATTAATGTGGAATCAATAATCATCGGCCAATGACCCTTTTTTGTACATGTCCCGAGCACCGTCAGCCCGCTGCGCTAGGTTTTACTAGCCTGACGACAAAAATGTCTAACTACGGCTTCTATCGTGCTTTTAAATTTTCTATGTTTTAAGATTAGTTTTCACTTTGTTTTCTCAATTGTTTTCCCCTTCTTTTGTCCCTGATTTCATTATCCCAGTAAGTAATCATCATCACTATTACTCTCAAGATCTTCAAGGAACATCGGCCATGAAAAACGTATTCCAACTCTTCCTAATCCATGCCATCATTTCATAGTCTTTCAGTTCCTTCCTCATCCATGTCTGTTCTATCTCAAGCTCTCTTCTCCATGTGTTTTTGTTATCCCCCTTGACCACTCTTACCCTGATGATCCCAGAACTGTCTTGTAATACTATCAGTGTGATAAACGAGCGCAAAGGCCTTATTGCTCTATCTTTTCCTACATCTTTCGTATTGTATTTTCTCCGACATTTGCTCTTTCATGCAACATTTGCGATCCACATTTGCTATTTCATCGTTGTGATTACTCGAGACCAGTATCTAGAGAACCACATTTGTTCTTTCATCGGGGGAAATAAAAGTCCTTTGATTGAGTCCCCATGCCTGACATTATCGTTTGAAGCCCACATTGCATCGTGATAAATCTGGTGAGAACACATCTGGTCATCCCAATCACAAGGGAAAAAACCTGGGTCACAATATTGGACGCCCAGCTTGGCCAGGTGAAAACGTCTCATGCTGTAATGGTGTTATCTTTGGTCGGCCGCTGTTCAGACAAGCGTTGGGTTACCACATTGGACGCCCAGCTTGGCCAGGTGACTTTCAGAAATATATAATACCGCATAATCTACTAGAGTGGAGCAGTTCAGTTTTTATATTGTGAGGCAGAGATACAATCCCAAAAACGCCTAGCCTAAAACACGTGTTTCTTCAGAGTGGATATAATTCAGTTCTGTGATGAATTGTGTTCTTAAAGGATTTTGCGAAGGGAAAAGAAGTTCATCAGAAGTCTGAGTCTACACGCAACGTGTCTGACGTCTAACCAGAAATAAGTTATCAAACACGGACATTTGGCTAGCAGAATTCGCCATAGGACATCTTTCATTCCTCAATTAAAAAGGAATATTGTCTCACCCACAAGTCAGAAGGTGGACGCAGCATTTTTCGTCACCATATACTGCTGGCTCACAAGTTCAATACAGTTATCACAAGTTCAATACATCGTTATCACAAGTTCAATACAGAGTCATCATAAATTCAAATCACTCGAAAGATCATTATTATCTGAAGTCAATCAAAAGAGCTCAAAAGAGGAATCGCATATTTATAGCAAGTGCAACACCCTCTTAAGCGCATTCTATGAAGCAGACTCTATATATATTTTATGAATCACGACTACATATGCAAGGTTATGAGTCTACATATCACTAACATTTCGTGAAAATATCCAGTCTGGCCAGTACCCTCGGGAGATTAGACAACAGACCTTTTGTTCATATGACAACTATTAACTGTTGATCCACACTACAGAGATATACTCAAACAGTGAAGGAATATACATAGATATCTCGTCAGCGTTCTCCGTACGACAACAGTATTCATCAGAACGTCCTCGACTTAGAGCTACCCCACTCGACATAACGCATAACAACGTTGGACATTGTATGACTACACGTGAATCATCATATCAATGCGAAGCATTTAGAGACACATGGACTGTGTAGAGTACTCACCATTTTGGTAACACGTATCATATCACATCATCATTTCACTTTACACCAGTTCATTCTTAATTAACTATTACTTAATTAACTGCAATTTTATTATCTCATATGTGTGTTTTGTGTGAATCGTCTTTCACCGTCATCACGTTCTAACCATTACTAACCCTATATGTGTGGATATTTCATTAATAAACCCAACGATCGTTTGATCATTATCTAGTTTGTTAATGTATCACTCGTGCTGTCGGTGTTACATATTCACCTATAGGAACCTTTCTCTACTCAGATGAGGTTGGGGGCTTTTTCTTTACGGGATCTAAGGGCAGAAGCTAAGGTCGTGGGGAAACAGAACTCTTTCCATAATTAATTAGAAAACACTGTCTAGTAGAAAGCATTCGCATTCCTGTCTTCTTGTCCCTATCTCGAATAGGTCTTTATTCTTTCTTAACGAGCCAATTTCTAGAGACCTTGTATCTAATATCTCATAGACTATTCCTGGCAAAAACTACTGTCGTAGTTGCCCCAGTGACTCACCACACGACAATCAGTTAGCTTACTCAAAGTGTTTCCTAATGTCCAGCATCATTTTACATAAATTCTAGTGGCTTCTCTCTCTGTTTCATACTTCTTTATTTCTTCTGTCGTCGTTTTTCTGATCTATCTTTGTTTTTGCTTTGGTTCGTTTCGTATCCTTTTGTATCTTTTTAGCCGTCACTTGCTCATACGTCACTTCCGCATGCCGCTTATTTTCACAGCCATCTTAAGTGTTTCCTTCTTGGATCCAGCTAAGTGACTTTTTACTAGTTTTAATAGTGTTGTTCATTCCTGTCTTCGTTTCGTTGATTAATTTACTTTCTTGTTTCGATATGTCTTTCTGGTTTTACGATTTTCTTGCATTATTATTGTTCTCGTTTCGCTCAGCACCGTTGTTCCATCTGCTTGTATCGCTCATTTGGTGTGTTCCTCATCATCATATATTTTTGTAGTACCTATATGTAATTCTTCTCTTTGTCACCTGCTCGTAACTGTGGCTGACGAAGGGTAAACCCAGAAACGTCCCTTGTTTCTTGTGTACCCTTAACTTGTAAAACTGATTTCATAGGATTTTATTTTTTAATTTATATAACGTGTTTCTTATCCATCGCCAGTGACTTCTCATCTTTTTCCACTGGCACCTGTTTCCTTCTTGTCACCCGTTCCACGCTGGTTCGTATCTTCTTAGTTACTGTGTGTTATTATCCATGTTTCAGAGCTATACACTAGAAATGACTTGATATTTCAGTTGACAAACATTTTCGTTTTTGACTTGGATTTTGTCAAAACATTTTTATTTAATAAGACAAACACAATCTATATTCGTTCACCTCAGCATTTATTAGAAGTTTGCGGATTTCCCCCTCTTGTTTCCTTTCTTTGGCGGTTCTTGTTTTTTATTTAATATCTTTTCCCCTCTACCAATGAACATCAATGCTGTTTTTTCTTACATCATCAACACATATTTGTCTGTACGTAACAAAGCTTGTATGTGTAAGGGTGTATTAGTTATTCCGTTAAAAAAGCCTAATGTGTCTCCAATGCGGCAAAAATAAAGAATTAGTCCACTGTAATTGGGTAACTGATTCTGCACTTGAGTTAGGGAAGCCAAAGGCTACGAGACAGGAAACAGGTCACTGCACCTTAAACAGATGAAACCTTACATACTGAAGTCTTGAACACCTCACCTTCCCTGCGGCAGTTTCTGCTATGGGATTATCTTTATCCTTATCTTTGGCATGAACCAAAAAGAGTGGCACAAAAAGATAGATAAAAAAAAATCTGAATGTTCCTCCAGGGAAAAGTCGAAGGTAAACGGAGAAAAGGAAGGCAAAGAAAATCCTGGGCTGATAACATCAAAGAATGGGCAGGACACGGTTTTTCCACACTTGTACGCATTGCTGAGGATAGAGAGCAGTGGAGGACCCTGTCTGCTGATGCTTCCACCATGGCACCCCTACGACCCATGACGGGTTACGGGTTGAGATGAGATGATGAAGTAAACATAAATAGAAAGGCCATATAAGATATACATGAGAAAATTATGGCTGAATTGCCGAAAATGTGATTAGACTAGAAAACAAAACAAAACACATAAGACAAAAAAAAAGCTTGACAAGCATTCGCCTAAAAATATGCTTTGGAGAAAAATACTGCTTATTTCTGGCAAGATTTAAGATCGATATAGAATTGGGTGCACCCTTCTCCTTCCGCCAGTTTCTTCATTTATAATGCTCACATATTTCAAATTACTACGCCCTACTTCATCAAAGGAACAGTTTAAGTGGCGCTGGTTCTAGGAAGGTGAATGTTCCATACAATGTGTTATCATAGTTTAATTATTTATTAATCTTTGCAGGCTGACACAATTTTTTATAACTGCATGTACAAAATCTTTCAAATATCGACATGACCTTTTCAAAAACATGGACTTGAGCTAAATTTATGAAACGAAAAAATATCTTTGTAGGCGACAGCTAATGTGCGTGTGGGAACAGAATTAGAAATCCTAGCGACTGCCGTGAAATTACCCAGAGCAAAATTGTTGTAATTTTTATTTTGTTTACTTCTAAAGGCTGTAGGTTATCGGAGTTGATAGAAAGACTGATGTTCATAATTTTTGAAATAATCTGACGAGACCTTGTGCCCATCCTTCTTTGAATCACACATCGGTCATATAGGAATATATAAATAAATATCCGTACCTTATAATGTCGATAACAGGGTCTGGAATATGTTTTGCAACCTGGACATAAAACTGCATAATTTTACATGCATGCACTAAATTCAACATGTGGAACATACAACATGAAGATCAGCGCGACAAAGAGAGAAACTACAAAGATCAACAGATCACCAGGCCCACTTAACATACATATCAAAAACATCAGACTTAAACAAGGTTCAGAGTTTAAATACGCGGGAAGCAATTTGTAGAAAGTAGAAGACGGTTGACAGAGAAATTGAAACAATATGTCGAAAAATCCAGCGCAACGATTTACCAGATGTCATCACTATTCAAACATTAGAATATCAGTATGGAAACTAAACGACAGCTGTTGTATAATATATTCTTACCAATTCATTGCTATTAATGCCAGACACGATCCCTGACAAAGCAAAGGGAGGAAAATCACATCTTGTGAGATGAGGTGCTTAAGAAAAGCCATTAATTCCACCAGGAGAGACAGAAAATTGTAGAAACTACGTTCTGCATCAAATATATAGAGAGAGAGAGACAGAAAATTAAGTGGTTTGGCCCTCTCGTGAATGTGGAGCCCGATAATTGACCGTTACTCGCTTACATAGGTAGAAGATCCAGAACTATTCTTTCAAGAAATTTGCTTCAGGGCACGAGGAAGACCAAAAGGCACATGGATCGGCAGCATTACTGAAATCCTACAACACACAGGCTCACAGCAGCCAATGCGACATTGTTGGTTCAAGAACGCAACCTTCAGGTTCCCACCACGTTTCACAACAACAGTAAAACGAAAAAGTATAATAAAGTAAGTCTCATTGTGGCGTGGATCGTCTGCCCTACTCTGAAGTAGTGGTTCAACAATGGCCGAACTTATAGTATAATGATGACAGCATTACAGGCATCAACCTTCGCTTAAGATTACTCTTGACAGAGATATAATTAGAAGAATGATGCTCCTATTTAAGGGGACCTTATAGGATGTTAAAGAATAATAATTGAGATCATCTAAGCTGTCATGAACGTATATTTTCCCACCCCTTCTATGAGGAAAGTTTGACTCGTGGTTTTTGACCCCTCAGGTAAAGGTGATTCAGCAACTATTAATTTTATAGCTTTATATATTTATGTTTTTAACACAATATGAGTCATACGGGTGCAGACATACAATTCACTCAATAGTGGTTAATCCAACTATATCTTTAAAGTTACAGTTAAACGGGTTTAATAACCACTTAGAGTTTAACAAGATTTTAAATAAGTAACTTGGTTTAGAATAAGGAAACGATTATATTTATCCTCATCAAATTATTTATATTGTGGTGGAAAAACGTGTGAAATGTTCATTAATTTCGATTGTTTGCTACTTAGCTTCCAGTGTGGAGTCGGATGACGTCTGCTTCAGCCGCTGTTGGTTTCCACCGGTGCTTTGGGGTGTACTTCTCTTGAATAGTCAAGTCTGATGGCTGTAACACGTCTGATGCAACACGTATGAGGTAATCAGATAGGTTGGCAAGAGTCTTCAAGACCTGTCTGATGTTGGTGTCTAGCGTAAACTGATGGCAACTTGTATCACAAACTAAGAGGGAAACAAATACCTCTTTTGAGTATTAGATCCCTGATACGAGCATCAGGCCCCCTCCGCTTCCATCTCCTCAGAATATTTTACCCTTCCTGAGTGTTTAGGTAAACCCCATTGAGTCGGATTAAAGTGCTTTTGGATAGGGGAAGACAACAATTGCTATATATATATATATATATATATATATATATATATATATATATATATATATATATATATATATATATATATAAAATTTACAACAGTGCGTGTATAATAACTATGTACACCATAATATCATCATCCACTCCCTGCTCTTTATGGAGTCTGGGGCTACCTCTGCTGTTGGTTCCGTACGAGGAATCCCACACGAAGCAATCACCATCTCTTGCAGTGGTGGTTCATGTGTCAAGTTATTTACAGTGACGAGGTTGCCAGCCTCATATGCCATTGTACATCCGCAAGCAAAGTATACATGTAAAAATATGAAATGATAAAATACATACTACAACTTATCCCGAGTTTTTCGGGCGAATTACACGCATTCTTTTTTGCACAGGTAACGTCCGAATATTGTCGGGCAGCTGATTTAAGTTTCCGTTTTTTTTCCAGGTGAGTTAGGTGTCCAACTTATAGCACTTAAACTAGGATCCTAGACCTTAAGGCACAAAATGATTTCTCGGGGGTCACTCTCTTCTAATCATAGAATTCACGCCCAGTTCACTGGCCTGTCCTATATTTGGGTCCTGAAAACTTGTGTTCGTGGATGTCTATGATTTTTCCTTGAAAAAATATGAAATCAGTGAAGCAGGCTTACAAGGCGCTAGGTTAAAACACATATTTTCGCTCACACACCCGTATTGCTTCATGGACTAGAAGTTCAATCAAGAGCAGCCTATATTTGCATTTCAAATGCCAAACCAATGGTAAATAACTGTCTGCTTGAGGTAGGGTCTAACCCCCACTACCTTCGTTTATCTAGAATATTCTACAGTACTCATGAAATGTGATTTTTCAAACTCGAAAGGTAACTCACAAGGTCTGTGCGGAAACGATTACGTATCTTTCCGTTCTCAAAAACTCATAGTTGTTATCTTACTGTCCATGTCTTAATCTTCGCCAAGATTATCATCGACCGTGTTTTTTTTGGCACTGCATATTTGCTAACGGCAGCCTTATCTCCAAATAACGTCTGCCCATCCATATTGGACCACAGTCAATCAACATGTTTTCTTGTATCTCCCCAGACAAGAAGTCTGGATTAACAATAGGGATGTCGCTCAGTATAGACTTTTACTCAATCTGGAGCTGGCGATAAGACAAAAGTCAACGTAGCAACTTCGCATTGTACAAACAAAGGCAGTGTTGTGTCAAAACAGGTCAGGCGATCAAGGTATTTAGTAAGGGGGTAAAAGATTAAAACAAGATGTGATAAGAAAACCTTGAAATATGAGAGCGTAATCAAAAGATTATGAAGAACAAGCACGTAGAAAATGGTAGTAGATAATAATACCGGAGTGGCGAGAAAGACCAGAAAAAAAAAAACGAACATATTTCGTGACACTCATTAATCGATAGAAATATCCGGTCACCCTTGTATAGCCACAATACCAGATAAGAGCAATGGATGTCCTTTAGGTAGCCCTTTCTGCCTTCTGCCAAACCGCTCATCCCCGGACAGCCACTGGCACTAGTCTGGTTCGTTATAAATTGCCAATTAGTGATCTTGTCATACCATTTCGATCCTTCTGTTCTACGCAAGCACCCATTTATGAAAGTCTGTAACGTCTTGGTTGTTGTTTCTGTAGTTCTCCATGTTTCATGACCATACAATAGAACTGACTTGACATTTGAGATGAAGATTCAGATTTTTTTTTATTGGACTTTGTCGTGAGAAATTCTAATCCACATATATAAATTAAAACGTAAATGTAAAGCCTAACAAATAACTTCAATAAAAGGAAAGAAGAATGGTAAAGAACAGTGCTGTCACAATGACTGTACTCGAAATCCCCCTTGTTTTCTACTTCGTCTGCAAATTGTAACGTTTCACGTTGATAGTAAAAGCCTACTGCTTCAATACCCACTTTCTACGATAAAACGTGTACTGCCTTTCTAAGGAAAACCTTGAGATACGCAGCTGACTGTTACGTGCAGTCTTTGATATCTTACAATATTATACATAGGTAATTTTTTTGTGCTTAAGGGAAAGTCATTATTGAGTTACTTCCCTTGAAAGTTGTGCCATCTCTTCGATCAAACTCCGCGGATAAATCCATTTTTCTGCGATTTATTCGTTGTTTGGGTAATAATAGATTGTTCTTGCTTCAGAATATCTATGGCCTGAATTTATGTGTATTGTTTGTCTGAGTAGGACGAGTCTGTCTTATATCTGTATATCTTTACATATCTAAGTCGAACTATATGTTCTGTTGTCTCTAGAGAGGTCAAAGGCTATTCGGCGGATGTGTCGTTAGAGTGTGGTGTGATTTGGCTTCGTCCTGATAGGGACTGTGTGTGTTTTTCCTATGTCGGCCTGTCGCCGGGAAAAAGTGATCTCAGTATTTGTGGGGAAAGTGATAGTCGTCTAAACCTATCGTGTATGCTTTACCCCAGTGTTTATTCATATTGCCAAGGAATGGCAGTTTCATATTTCCTCTACCAAGGTAATCAAAGACACTCTTATGAACTCTCGATCGAAGCCACCATTTTCGATAGTTACGATTTGAATGTCTAAGAGAATATATTTGACTCGATGAAAACGACTTCGATTCCTAGCAGCACTATATTCTGTAGAATGCAGTCAATTGTTCATGATCAAATCTACAGAGCAATGCAATGTTTTATGAATGACTAACTTTAGGACAGATTCATTATCTGCATCCAAACGTGAGTGACAGTTCACGAGTGAAGCCATCTTGGAACCAAAACATGTAGCGACTTTCAAGAAGAGAAAGGGGATGCCCGTATTATCGCTTGTTTAGTCCAGAGATCACTGCTACACATGAGAACCCGTTATTAGCGGTTCAATATTATTATATGAAAAAAATATGTGCTGAACATTATGTGGGAGAATCGTCGCTAAACGAGATTAGGTTTAGAAGCCATCTGAAATATTGTTTATAAGCTGACGTGCTCAGTCAGTGAAGTCAGATGATTTATATGTATGGGCGATGCTGAGGGCTTGGCTACTGACAGTCCATTATAATATTAATCTATAATATTAATCTACATGAGTGCCCATGTAACATAACATTGCAAGACCATTTATCCACTGTACTATGATGTATTATGCCAACCTGTGATTTGTCACTATCTGTGCTGTCGAGTGTGTACGTCCAATTAAACTTTAGAAAAGGTACACAGTCGTTGGTGTCGATGACTTCCAGTCATACATGAGTGTGAGAAAAGAACATTTGTCAACAACACGAACCCTTATCATCATTCGCACATTGTACACTCAATCCATGTCTACACACCACTGCGTAGGTCAAGTTGACATTCCATACACTACAGTGGAGCAAACAACACCATAGAGATCTTATCAACTGATGATGATGATGATGTCTGCTTCCATCCACTTATATCTATCTTTTGGTGGATATCATTAACGGGAATAAAAATCCAACATTATCAACCTTATCAACTGATACAGATACCTTCACAGCTGATCTCAGTCAGTACACTAAGTCCCCTATAAATATTTATAACATCCCACTTTACCACATATATTGGGGGCTCGTCCGGGATATTGAACTTTCTCCTGTTATAGATATTGGGAATAAAAAGAATTAAAAGGTATCCTTGGGTGGAAATAAATAAGGTTGAGCTCTCAGTGCCTGTAGTGACCTTAGATAATTATTGAAAGATTGAATTGCATGTTAGACAATGGCCGACTTGGCAAAATTTCGATCTGCTGCTGTACAGACTGCGAAAGAGTTAGGAATGGACGGACAAATTATGATTGCTTATGTCACTGCTGAATGTGACAAATATATTGAACGGGAAGAAAGAAGATTAGAAAAAGAGGCCGAAAGAAAGTTAGAGGCTGAGACTAAGAGGTTACAATTTGAGGCTGAGGCTGAGACTAAGAGGTTGCAGACTGAGGCTGACAAAGAGGCTAAAGCATTGGAAGCCGAGGAAAGAAGACAGGCTGCAGAAGAAAGAAGATTGACTGCAGAGAGGGAAGCAGAAAAGGAGGAGAAGAGATTACAAAGGGAACATGAGTTACGACTAAGGGAGTTTGAGTTTCAAGGCCATGCTCCTGAAAATGGTGCCAGTCCCTTTACCTCTGATGCTACTGCTAGTCAGGGAGCCTCAACCTCAGCTATGAATTTTCATTTAGATCATTTCGTTGAGAAAGACGATGATATTGAGAGCTATCTAAATAGATATGAACTATTGGCTACCTGTTGCAAGCAGTTGTTGCAGGGGGCGGCCATCAGTTTTTACAGGCGGTTTGGTAAAATTAGCCCAACGGATTGTTGAGAGCTTGATAGACAATCGTGTAGTCTGGGTTTACAGTTCATCTTCTTTAGAGCTTCGTGCCTTTGATGTTAAGTACGCGAATGTGGGTTTAAATTAACTTGAGACCATGATAATGATGATTGAATTCCCAAATGTTTATAGACTGGATGAGTCATGGTTAGAGTCCAAACAAACAATTTATTATACATTCTGTAGACATCGAACGTTGATCATGTATTACATCACAAATATAAATTAGAATCCTATGTTGAATTAGCTATCTTGCATATCAGTCCTTTGTCTCGTAATCTGAATTACTTTAGGCAGAACGACATAACTATATGCACGCGTGGTTGGAAAATCCAACGACCGACAGTGAGTTTATGCGTCTGGCACTAGTATTAATTAAAATGGACTGTTAATTCATCTCGACAAGGTTTAGTCAATTACTAACCTGTAACTTCATCTTTCTTCATCATAACAGTGGACTGACCCATGTCCATGAGAAAATACAATATAACTGTGTGGCTTTCCCTGCCCGACACTATAAGAATATAAAGACACGTCTTCTCCGTTTGACGGTCATTTGAAAAAGGGTCCCGTCTCTTGGTCACCGTGCGTGACTACCAACGCTGAAACGTCACAGCGTTCACTAGGCTAATAATACTTTTTACATTACATTAAACGTTGTAACCCCTAAAATCGCATGCTGCTAACCTCTAGCAGACAATGCCAATTAATCTACCGTAACAATTCCACATATGGGTTAGAGAGAGAAAGGTGGAGCTTAAAGTTATCTCAAGGTCTTCGTGGGGCAGCTTATGAAGTTTTTGCCAAAATGAGCCGAGGTGATCAGGAAAATTATGACATGCTAAAGCAGGCTCTTTTGTTAAGATATGAAAAGAACGCAGAATTTTATAGGAAAAAATTTAGGAATGCTAAACTACTGTCAGGTGAAACCTATCACCAGTTCTCTGCACGGTTAGAGACATACTTGGAGAAATGGACTTCTCTGGGGAAAACCCAAGATCTTAAGGAAATGGTCCTTATAGAACAACTAAGAGAGTCCATGGCTCCAGACCTGAGAAAGTTTCTCATGGAACAAGGTGCAGAGAGGCTGGGTGAGTTGCTAAATGTTGCAGAAAGGTATCAAGCGGCTCAGGCAGAAGTATCAGGTAATAAAAAGAAACAAGTAGAAAATTTTAGGGCACCACAGAACTTTAATAAATTTGATCCTAGAGATCAAAACAAAGGTAAGCACCAATTTGATAGGCCACGGTATGACAATAAAAATAAAACCCCACAATTCGATGAAAGGAAATATGATTTTTTTTTTTTTTTTTTTTTTTTTTTTTTTTTTTTCGTACGCCCGCTAATACTCGAGGCGAAATCTCAGGTTATTATTTATGTCTAACCTGACATTGATTTTACGTGAGTATCCCTTTTCTTGTACAGAGACAGGTGTCCCTCGCCATTCAGGCAAATACTCGCCGATTTCGGAGGTACCCATTGCAGCTGGGTCGGCTCAGGAGCCGCCAGTCCCTGGTCGACGACACTCCTTCAAATGTCCTCGCCAGGTCTCGAGTTAATCCAGTCCAAATCCCGGTCGACGAAAAATCCTCAAATGCCGTCGCCCGGGTTTGATCCTGTATCACCCGGTCGCCAGAGCGGTGTTGTAACTACTACGCTAGCGCGGCTCCCGGAAATATGATGAAAGAAAATCTTTCAACCAAGGGAAAAGGTGGTGTAAAAATTGTAAGATGAACAATCATGACACTGACCATTGTAGAAGGAACCCTATTGTAATGGCCACCCTTCAGGTCAGGTCGACCTCAAGACAGGAGGAGGATATTATGTTAGATACCACTCCAGATGAGATGAGGAAGGCACAGGCTGGGGATAAGACCCTCAAGCCTTGTTTCAGGAAATTGTCAACTTGTCATACAACTCCAGGAAAGCGAGATTTTTACATGAAAAACAAGTTGATGTATAGGAAGACTGGAGCTAGATCCAAAGGTCAGGGACAGCTGGTACTTCCTAAAAGATATAGGGCAGAATTAATAAGGAGCCTACATGTGAAACCAGATGGGGACCATGAGAAAATAGGTACCATCATCCAAAAGGTGGCTCACAATTATTATTGGCCCAAGGCAAGATGGGACATTGAGAATTTTGTGGAAAGGTGTAGCATAGCACATGAGGGAACACCCACAAGTGGGAACATTGATCAGGACCTGGACACGCCACGGAGCAACCGTAGGCCTGACAATAAAAGGAAATATAAATTTGATAAAGTGGACCAAAGGGAATGGGAAGCCCCTTTTCACGGACAAGCTTCACTTAACTGTTTTACAATGGCCACTATGCGGAGAGTGCAAAAAGATGTCTTACCCCAGGATAAGCCGAAAATCCCTCAATCGGACTTAAACAAACTGGAGGAAGAAGATGTAGAGAGGAAATCTCTCATCAAGAATTCTAAGTGGGGAGACAGCCCCAAGAAAAGAATTGGTAGCGGTCGTTTTGTGACTGATAATTCTGGGAAGAAAAATCATCACTATAGCGCTTCAAGTGGAAGAGACCATACCGGTGCATGGACAAATAGGTCCACAAAATTAAAGGTCCATATGTAACGCTGTTAAGAACGTGGACTGATGAAAAAGCAGAGGAAAATATTACATCCTCATACCAATATGTGAATGAGCTGACCACTCGTTTAAAAACTGGCTGGAAACTTGCCAATGAAAATTTGAAACAAGCCAGGAAGAAACATGCTGCCTATTATAACAGGAAAGCTAAAGACAGAGATTTGGCTGTGGGAGAGAAGGTACTGCTTCTTCTCCCCGGTAGTCAGAATAAGTTACAGATTGGATGGCAAGGTCCATATACAGTTCTAGAGAAGGTGTCTAGAACAAATTATAAGATAGATAAGAAGGGGAAAGAAAAAATCTATCATGTGAATCTCCTGAAGAAATATTTGGAAAGAGAACATCAGGAAGAGACACACTTGTTGACCTTGTCCATTGCCATGGAGATGAAAAAGGAACCACTTTCATCATTTGAATATCCATTACACCCCTGTGAGACAGCGGCACAGGTGAAAATCAGTACACATTTAACGAAAACTCAGAAAGAGAGAGTGCAACAGGTTCTAGATAATCATGCAGAGGTGTTAACAGACCGACCAGGACATACAAACTTATTGGAATATGATATGAAGCTGATAGACCTCACACCTGTATGTATGAAACCCTATTCGATTCCTTTTGCTAAGGAGAAAGCTTTGAAGGAAGAGATAGACTATTTGTTGAAGGAAAGATAGACTATTTGTTGAAGGAAGGAATTATTTCACACAGTGAATCTTCGTATAGTTCCGGTGTTGTACTCTTAAGGAAGCCCTCTGGAGAACATAGACTCTGTATAGATTACAGGAGACTGAATGCTATTACAGAAGGACAGGTGGATCCATTGCCGGATACAAATCAGCTGTTTGCCAGACTAAATAAAGCAAAATATTTCTCAAAAGTGGATCTGAGTAAAGGATACTATCAGATTCCAGTAAAGCCTGAGGTTAGACCATACCTAGCTTTTAGTACCTCAGAAGGACACTATGAGTTTAATAGATTGCCATTTGGATTGAAGAATGCGCCTAGTGTCTTCTCTAGAATGATGAGAAAATTATTGGACCCTCTGAATAATTCATGTATCACAAATTTCATGGATGATATCCTTATAGCAACAGAAACATTTGAGGAACACATTGACTCTCTGAACATGCTGTTTAATCGACTTAGGGAAGCGAATTTAACAGCCCGACCAACCAAATGTTGCGTTGGATGTAAAGAATTGGAATTCTTGGGACACACAGTTTATCAGGGAAACATGACCCCTGACCCCAAGAATTTAGAGAAACTAAAGAAAGCCCCGAGACCACAAACCAAGAAAGACGTGAGATCCTTTGTCTCATTATGTGGTTTCTACCAGAAGTATATCAAAAACTTTAATTTCATATGTGCACCGTTAACTGATTTGACACGTAAAGGACATCCAGATCGCATTACATGGACACCACAATGTGAAATGGCTTACCAAGAATTGAAGGAAAAGCTCACAAGTAAACCTATTTTGAAATTACCTGACTTAGGTCAAGAATTCATAGTAAGGACGGATGCCAGTAATATTGGGTTAGGTGCGACTCTGCTACAGAAATCAGATGCATTGGATGGGGAATTAAGCCCAGTGGCATATGCTAGCAGAAAGTTGAATAAAGCTGAAACCAATTACTCAACTAGCGAAAAAGAATGTCTTGCAGTAATATGGGCGATAAAGAAATTCAATATTTATCTGTATGGTAAGGCATTTAAGTTGCAAACGGATCACAAACCTTTGTCGTTTCTAGCACAGGCTAGACATGAGAATTCTAGATTACTCCGTTGGTCCTTATTGATGCAGCCATTTGAGTTTAGCATAGAGTATATAAGTGGAAAAACAAATCTGGGAGCGGATTTTTTAAGCCGCCATCCGTGTGATGAGAATCACCCTAAACCCCAGGAATAATAAGAAATTTCTCTATGTGTATATAGAATTATAAACTGACATATAACGTCTGTTTTAAGTGGGGAGGATTTGTCGTGAGAAATTCTAATCCACATATATAAATTAAAACGTAAATGTAAAGCCTAACAAATAACTTCAATAAAAGGAAAGAAGAATGGTAAAGAACAGTGCTGTCACAATGACTGTACTCGAAATCCCCCTTGTTTTCTACTTCGTCTGCAAATTGTAACGTTTCACGTTGATAGTAAAAGCCTACTGCTTCAATACCCACTTTCTACGATAAAACGTTTACTGCCTTTCTAAGGAAAACCTTGAGATACGCAGCTGACCTAGATTTAAAATTCCATTCATGTCATTTTATACACTACGTTACCATAAACGAAAGACAGATGGACTAAAGATAGAAAGAAAGGGAGGGGCTGAAAGCCGGAACGCAGGCAATACTACCACAGTCGCGCGATACACAATTACTACCATCACGCGTGTAAGGCCACATGCACTAGCTTTTTTCAAATCGACAGTGATAAACAACACTACCCATACGAGAGTTAGTTTTTAAAAACCTGAAAATTCTTATTAGGAAATATGACATTATACTGGTTTACGTTTGAAAACATTACAGTACCCAGACACCACATCGTATTCGAAGCAAACAGGAGGTAGTAGAAAATGCATATTTTGAACGCAGCCCCTTAGCCCCATTAAATTTATATATTTGGGTTCCTTAGGACTTGCTGACAAATAATATGTTAAACGTTACGCAAATAGTCTAGGAAATAACAAATTATAGCCAAAAGAAATAGTGAGGGATGTCAGATAACACCCAAATCAGAATCGCTCAGTGGCAGATTTTCAACACACCATTATACGGGAAATAGGCTGACATGTTACCTCCTATTTGATTGGCGGAAAGTAAATGTAAGGCTAAACACGATTAGTCGGACTATAAATACTACTTCTTTGTTGTTAGGGGAAACGTGAGTAGGAGTACTTTTTTGAAAAGCTGTGTAAACATGGCACGATTGGTTAGACCTGCCAATATAGTCAATCAGAGGCGTCAGGTCAGCACCACATTTGCAAATAAACTTACTACAGAACCAGTGCGTTGAGCGCCAGTGCATATTTTTCTAAATAAAAGCCTGGGACATCGGCAGATCGAAA
This sequence comes from Oreohelix idahoensis, assembly GCA_024509875.1. Classification (NCBI taxonomy): domain Eukaryota; kingdom Metazoa; phylum Mollusca; class Gastropoda; order Stylommatophora; family Oreohelicidae; genus Oreohelix; species Oreohelix idahoensis. Next base: position 627,285 of record JAMPIV010009013.1, read on the forward strand.
TTGTGCTATATTCATTGCCAGTCAACGTAATTCTGTATTATTTCCATGAATTGTGGTAAGCTTGAAATATTTGATATCTTTTTAATGAAAATTGAATGTAAATTGATAATTTATGTCTGTATATATGTGTGGTTCAGTAGCGAACATGAGGTAAAGCCTATATAGTGCTCCAGCCTGAACAGAAGGTGTCGGAGGAAAGTAAAACTGCATGGAATTGCCACACAGTACACTGACACCTATCTTATCGACTAGAAAGAAATAATGCTGGAATTGCAGAGGCGTAGTGATCATTAAGGAGGAATATACTCTTGTAAATTATTTCAGATGAAGCTGACAGTTGGCCTACCGCTCTGAACTCAGTGTTTGTTATGTAATGTGTTCAGTCTGTAAATAGATTATAAATTAGTTATGAAGTAGGAGGTACAACCTTCTTGTTTCAGGGACTGTGGTCCTAAAGTTATTGAGCAGCACCTGGTCAGAGCTTTGCTGAATCCAGAGGCGGACAGCATACTCCTTGGTCCTTATAGCAAACAGTGAGGTGTCTCCAGAACACAGGGGAGCAATCGAGCAGAGGAGTCTTTTCCTGCCGCCATCACGAAAGATAAGCCTATGTGGCCAGCGGAGCTCAACATTATGTAACCCCATCTTAAACTGACATTGTATAAAAATAAGAGGGGAAATTAATTGTTTTAATGAACGGAACTAAGAACATCTCCAATACTAGTTCCAACAGAAACAAACACTTGAAGTCATGATGACAAATAACAACATAGCTTGAAAAAACAAAACCAGTATTACCTCATATTACTACTACACAACTGACACGCATAGGATAATATTAATAAAATATGTCACTACAAGATTCATATTGATAAATTCTGTACATATAACTTGTAATTAAAATTGATTGTGATTCCTGGTTCACTTTGTATTTGAATCAGGACACATATATATTAGTGACAGTAATTAATACATATTTATATTTGAAAATTTACCAGTGCCTCATTTAAGAATAGTCTTATAGAGTTAAATGTGTGTGAGTGTCACAGTGTTGTCACGTGTGGTAGAATAAATTAAATTGTTTATCTGTCTGTTGTTGTTGTGACTTACACTTCATCATATACATACCCTAGACATTCAACGTAGTCATCACAATATTCCAGAATAATTCTGACTGAGGTATAAATATGTGGTAGCAAGTAAGGTCATCTGTAATACACTACCCTTATTAGATACAGATACCTTCACAGCTGATCTCAGTCAGTAAACTAAGTCCCCTATAAATATTTATAACATCCCACTTTACCACATATATTGGGGGCTCGTCCGGGATATTGAACTTTCTCCTGTTATAGATATTGGGAATAAAAAGAATTAAAAGGTATCCTTGGGTTGAAATAAATAAGGTTGAGCTCTCAGTGCCTGTGGTGTCCTTAGATAATTATTGAAAGATTGAATTGCATGTTAGACAATGGCCGACTTGGCAAAATTTCGATCTGCTGCTGTACAGACTGCGAAAGAGTTAGGAATGGACGGACAAATTATGATTGCTTATGTCACTGCTGAATGTGACAAATATATTGAACGGGAAGAAAGAAGATTAGAAAAAGAGGCCGAAAGAAAGTTAGAGGCTGAGACTAAGAGGTTACAATTTGAGGCTGAGGCTGAGACTAAGAGGTTGCAGATTGAGGCTGACAAAGAGGCTAAAGCATTGGAAGCCGAGGAAAGAAGACAGGCTGCAGAAGAAAGAAGATTGACTGCAGAGAGGGAAGCAGAAAAGGAGGAGAAGAGATTACAAAGGAAACATGAGTTACGACTAAGGGAGTTTGAGTTTCAAGGCCATGCTCCTGAAAATGGTGCCAGTCCCTTTACCTCTGATGCTACTGCTAGTCAGGGAGCCTCAACCTCAGCTATGAATTTTCATTTAGATCATTTCGTTGAGAAAGACGATGATATTGAGAGCTATCTAAATAGATATGAACTATTGGCTACCTGTTGCAAGCAGTTGTTGCAGGGGGCGGCCATCAGTTTTTACAGGCGGTTCGGTAAAATTAGCCCAACGGATTGTTGAGAGCTTGATAGACAATCGTGTAGTCTGGGTTTACAGTTCATCTTCTTTAGAGCTTCGTGCCTTTGATGTTAAGTACGCGAATGTGGGTTTAAATTAACTTGAGACCATGATAATGATGATTGAATTCCCAAATGTTTATAGACTGGATGAGTCATGGCTAGAGTCCAAACAAACAATTTATTATACATTCTGTAGACATCGAACGTTGATCATGTATTACATCACAAATATAAATTAGAATCCTATGTTGAATTAGCTATCTTGCATATCAGTCCTTTGTCTCGTAATCTGAATTACTTTAGGCAGAACGACATAACTATATGCACGCGTGGTTGGAAAATCCAACGACCGACAGTGAGTTTATGCGTCTGGCACTAGTATTAATTAAAATGGACTGTTAATTCATCTCGACAAGGTTTAGTCAATTACTAACCTGTAACTTCATCTTTCTTCATCATAACAGTGGACTGACCCATGTCCATGAGAAAATACAATATAACTGTGTGGCTTTCCCTGCCCGACACTATAAGAATATAAAGACACGTCTTCTCCGTTTGACGGTCATTTGAAAAAGGGTCCCGTCTCTTGGTCACCGTGCGTGACTACCAACGCTGAAACGTCACAGCGTTCACTAGGCTAATAATACTTTTTACATTACATTAAACGTTGTAACCCCTAAAATCGCATGCTGCTAACCTCTAGCAGACAATGCCAATTAATCTACCGTAACAATTCCCTGTCCACCGGGGGAAAAAAATCTATTAGATAGATTTTTTTTTTCAAAAACCTATCTGAATGAATATCAAAAAATTTAACAATATCAAAAAAATTTAACCAAAAATGCGGCATATGGCCTACGATGTTCTGTCTAGAACAGACGTCGTGGTCATGTCGACTAACTAACAGTCATCTAATATATTAATGATCATATTATAAATGTTATACATAAATTTTATATAAACTAAAAGAGAATGGCTAATGTTGATATCTAATTAAATAATTAATTAACTCAAAATATGTCGCAATGAAATGTCATGTCAGACTAATCTAAAGAGTTAAAATTAAACTAATTAATTATATTGAGTGTGGAATAAGAATAAAGTTGTTGAAAATCTAATGTAAGAAAAATGAAAGGATATGTTAAAGAGAGAAATAAATAAAGAATAGAGTGGAGAAAAAAGTAATGTATAAATTTAACTTAGTTATGTGTGTTGGACATTAATTAAGTTTAGTATTAAGTTGTTAATACCTATCTAAATTAACCAATTTAAACAATAATGTAGTATGTGATGTATCCACATAATTATTAACTATATAATATAATAGTTACATACAATAACATTATCTAAGAATCATGTGAGTTCTTTTTTTTTTCTTCTTTAATTTTTTTTCCAAATTTCATTTTTTTTTTCAATATTTATCTCACTTTCATTTTAATTTCCATTATTGTAACGACTTAATTAAAATTAATTAAAGTTGGATAAGATGATCCATACGTAGGCTTGATCCTTGTGAATTCCAATTAACAAACAAATGTTTAAGTGTTTCAGTTCATAAGTATCGACGTTATTATCAATAGTTCATGTCGCATACTGAGTTACTTTGATAGTGTTTTCTATTATGTTCACTTGATGCCCGGAAATGTGTCCAATAGTTTTATTAGTAAAGGATATCCAGCAAAGTCCTGGCGTAAAGACGAACATAGAGTCAATTGATTTCATTCATTTCGTATATAAAGTCATTAGTAAGCAGATACTTGTATTGTAGGCAATAGTTCATGTCTATATAGAACAGCCATTATAGTGCTATTTATTTTGAGTAAGTATCTACGACGTTAATATAGTTCAGGACTCGACATCAGTAGGGTTTCGAGATAGAGTATCTGCCAGGACGTTATCTGCTCCTGTGATGTACTCGATTGAGAAGTCAAAAGGTTGAAGGAGAATAGCGAATCTGGTGAGTTTTGGACTTTTATGATTCGCCCGTCGTAGTGATGCTACGGCTTTCTGGTCTGTCTGTACTACGAACGGGGCTCCCAGCAGGAACTTTTCCAACTTCGTTATTGCCCATACCACTGCTAAAAGTTCGCGGTCGACAGTTGAATATTTGACTTCTGGTGGTTTCAGTTTCCGTGAGACGTACAAGTTTGGATGGAGGATGTCGTCATGATATTGGAGCAAACATGCGCCAATGCCGTAGTTACTCGCATCTGTGTGGAGAATAAACTTTTTGGAAGCATCAGTTAGTCTCAAGATTGGTGGGTTTGAAAATATGTTAATAATATTAAGGAAAACATTATTACACTCACTAGTCCATGTCACCTTCACTGGCATGTCCTTCTTTAATAATGAGGACAAGACAGCCGTGATAGATGACAAGTTAGGTACGAATCTACTGTAATATTGGACTAGACCTAACAAGCTTCTAACCTGTTTCTTTGTTTGAGGAACGGAAATGTTTAAAATTTTAGAAACCGTACTGGGTAGTGTTCGGATATATCCTGCTCCAATAATGTGACCCAAAAAAGTTATTTCATGAAATGCTACTTGTAATTTTGTGGGTTTAGCAGTTAAATTGTTCCTTCTTAATGTGTCCAAAACGTTTTCAAGACCCAAAAAATGTTCCTCAAAAGATGAACTAAATAAGCATATGTCGTCTATGTATGTAATAATGTCTGGTCTACCTGAAAAAATGTGTCGCATCATGCGAACAAAGGTAGCTGGAGCGTTAACAAGCCCAAAAGGCATAACATTCCACTGGTATAGACCTTGCGGAGTGGAAAACGCTGTGTAGTATTTAGCTTTTTCGGTTAGTGGTATCTGCCAATAACCTTTAGTTAAGTCTATCTTAGTGAATATAGTTGCAGTCGATAGACGTGGCAGTAATTCGTAGAGAAGTGGATGTGGTTCGCTATCAACTATCGTTTGTGCATTTAATTTTCTATAGTCGACGCATAGTCTAATGTTATTGTCCTTCTTTCGGACAATAACTAATGGAGAAGAAAATGGGGAATTACTAGTTTCAATAATTCCTAAAGATAACATCTGTTCAAGTTCCTTAATAGTTTTAGTAAGAAAGTGTAGAGGAACAGAATATGGATGTACCCGAATTGGAGTATCATCTTAATTTTCCTTTGTAATATTATTTCTCTTCCTGTTGGCTGAATGGAGTCTTTAGGGTAAAGGTAAAGGATCCCGTTACACGCCCATTGAGGCATATTGGGAATACGGTGTTAGGCCCGTATTATCTTAACCATCGACACACTAGGGGTGATGTGGTCAGCATCACGCCGGTCGCCTTAACCTTCCCAGAGTTGTTCTGGTACCTAATTCACGAGGCTGGGTCGACCCCGAAGTAGTTTGCGGTCTAACAAATCCCACCTCAACTGGGGATCGAACCATGGACCACCGAGCTAGGAAGCCAGGGCACTAACCACTGTGGTACCGCGGTTCTTATTGTTCGACTCTACTTTGTCGTATTATTAACGCATAATATCTATTTATTCTATGTTGTAATGAAGTCATGAAGTCTGATTCATATCTCGGCATCATTCAAAAATTATCACCGTACAAACCCCGTGGATGTAACTGACCAATGAAAAGCCAGCTTGGTATAAATAGTGTTGGAAGATCGCTAGACATGGAAACAAAAATGTAGATGTTAAGGATATTTCGGAAGGCAGTGTGCAACTAATCATGGAATACCTAGATAAAGAATGACCCAATTCGATAATAGGGATCATTAGCTTTAGGCAGACAGAAATAGATTCACTGGATGTGTTGTAGAGCCGAAGTTATTATGATTTGAAGACAGTGGAACATGAACCTTGTTGTGTTTTTCCCTGTTTCGGCTGCTCCAGTGAATAGTCGGATAAACTATAGGATAAAATGGATATCCATACTGATAGAGCTCCGGCAGTCAGCGACTCATAGCTTGACTGAGAGCTGGTCAAGACCGCACTCCACCTCCACGTGGTGGTCCTGGAAACAGTCTGCAGCAGTGCAGTCTGGCTGAGCGAGTGTGGATCGCAATGGGAAGGCAAACCCGGTCCTAAAAAATGCCGTGCAGAAGTTGGATGTATCGACCGAAAGGTGCAGATATCACAGCTTAGGCGTAAACAGACACAACGCAACCACCGTCCTTTTCAGGACGAAGAAGAAGAAGAGATAGAGCTCCATATGAGTAAAATAAGCCTAAGATGGAGGAAATCGGTGCAGAAATAAGGATTCCAGAATTATTTTGGATTTACTATCATAGCACATCTTGCCTTGCCTACATGATTTTGGATGCATGCAAACGTACCTTTGTCCAGTTGCCATCTCGTACATCCGCAAGGCCACTATAAAAGAGGAGAGAACGCAGGACACAGACACACTCGCCGCCTATTTCAAACTACAGACACAGAGCACAAGCAGTTATATCAACTCCGTTGCCATCTGCAGAAGTGTGAGAAGACTGTGTAACCATTAAAAGCCTGTCTGTGATTGAGGGTAAGCGAGATGTTTATTAAATATATATATATGTAAATATATTATCAATGTGTGTTAAAGAAATATTGGCAGGTATAGAATCATTGTGTTATTTCTGGAGGAAAACTCGAAGTGTGTAGGTTTAGTTAAATTGTGTAATAATTAAGTAAAACGAATGGATTGAGCAAGTTGGTTGTGGAAAGCGTTTTAAAGATATTATGCTTGCTGGAAAGCACTATCCAAACTGGAGGAAGGAATGACTATAACAGATTGATTTTCTGTATTATTTGATATATGACACAATGATTACCATAAGGCCTGTATGATTTTGTAGAAACAAATCATGAACAAAACTGAAACAGGTGAATTACTGAACTATTGTGCTAGAACTGGAACGATTTGTGTTATTCATGACTTACTATGTCTCTTGTTATTAACAACAGTTTGTCTGAACTGTCTCATATTACCTCCTGACTGGCTAAGGAGACAATGAGCGATACTACGTAGGTTGTATATGTTGTTTCAGGTTATATCCTGCCCTGAGTGTCATACTAGAGATTTATTGACCAAGTCAGCAAACAGATGTTCAAGTTTGTCAGAGCTTTTGCCAGTATTAACTGTGTCATCTTGACGAGTGGAGGACCCGCAGTGGTGGGGTTATATCCAATCATACTGCTGTACGAGGCCTAGGAAGGACTTTGTTTCAGATAAGTAGCTCAGTGTTGGGCTACTCTTCAATTTTCAAACACCAAATTAACTAAGGTGACCAGACGTCCCGGTTTTTCCGGGACAGTCCCGGTTTTCAACCATTTTTGATAATTTGTCCCGACTTTTTTTCGATGCAATCCGGGACGCCAATTTGTCCCGGTTTTGGACGAATTTGCCAATTTGGCATAAATCTCACAGATTAAAAAAAAAAAATTATTATTCCGTGGCTGACTTGAGGGAATTTTTAATTATTAGTGAACTGGCGCCGAAACAGCACAAGAGGTTGTCAGGACCGCGAATTAATTTTGTAGTTCCAATGTGATATTCGCAGTTATTTGAAATTTTAGGTAGTGGTAAAGTACCAAGATTTTGCGTACGGTATACGTTTATTTAATTTAAACGGTGAACTATTTGTGCATATTTTGTTATTGTTGTAAGAAAATGGTACCAAAGCGTAAATGCAGTTTCAATGAAGATTTACAAAAGGAATATCCGTTTATTAAAAAGAGTACATCAAACTTCAATGTACAATGCAATATATGTGCCTCCGGGTTTTCGATAAGCCATAGTGGACGTGGTGATATTAAGAACCACATAAGCAGTGAGAAACATAAGAGAGCCGTCGTTACAGCTGCATCAAGCTCGTCGTTAACCACTTTCTTCAGAGCTGATAAAATTGGTGACCAAGAAGAGCAATTAGCTGCTATAGAAGGCGCTTTTGCATACCATACAGTGCTACACAATCATACTTTCAGGTCTATGGATTGCACATCAAAATTACTTCAGGTTACTTTAGAGCCAAAATTTGCAGGTGCACGTACGAAAACAGAAGCCATTATTCGAAATGTCTTGGCACCCCATATTCTAAATGAGTTAAGGTGTGACCTAGAAAAGTCTACATTTATTTCTGTACTGACAGATGCATCCAACCCCAAAGATTTCAAGATTTTTCCTTTGCTTGTCAGATACTTTGATCACAGTAATGGAGTGAAAATTAAAATATTAAAGTCATTGCCAGGTGAAACATCTGATATTGTAAGTAGTTTTCTTAATGACTGCATAACTGAAAATGGTTTAGACAGGAAAGTAGTTGGATTATGCGCAGACAACACACATTCCAATTTTGGAGGTGCTGAAAGGAAAGGACAGAACAATGTTTTCAAAAAACTGCAAGAAAACCTTGGACATGGTCTTATAGGAGTTGGGTGTGCAGGTCATATTTTCCACAACACTGTTCGAACAGCTGCAGATGTACTGCCTGTTGATGTCGAGCTGATTATTGCTAACATTTATCTACTCTTCAAATCATTCACAGTACGAGTTGAAAGACTCAAGGAGTTTTGCCAGTTTGTGGAAAAAGACTTCCAGATGATCTTAGGTTATGCTCAGACTAGGTGGCTTGCTCTGCTGCCTGCTGTTGAAAGGGTTCTTCAGATGTTCATGCCTCTAAAATCATATTTTCAATCTCAAGACAGATGCCCAGTTTTTATACAAACATTCTTTGAAAATCCTCTATCTGAGGCATGGCTTGTTTTTGTTCACAGTCAGGCCTCTCCATTCCACGAAGCAGTGGAAAAAATAGAGGGACAGACGGTCACTGTGTTTGAAGTCATTGACAGCATCAATTTTTCTCAGGCATGTTGTGTGAAAAGAGGACTACCTCGACACCTCCCTCTCTGCAACTCTCTAGCCCCCCGCGCCACAGAGAAGCACAGAAAGCACACAGCTCTGATACAATCCTAACCCTGTGCCCGTATAACAGACCTAGATACCTATTAACAGCCTGTTACAGCTTATGTGTATTGCCTGAGGGTAAGAAAGAAGATATATATATATATATATATATATATATATATATATATATATATATATATATATATAATTATGTAATTTTCCTGTGATTAATCCACTTGTTTGTTATGAAGTCTCCGACTATATAAGGAAAAGACGATGGTCATATATCGGTCATGTCCTACGAATGCAAAACAACAGAATACCACTACAGGCGCTCACTTGGGTTCCTGAGGGTAAGCGGAAAAAAGGAAGACCAAAAGAAACACTCAGAAGAACAATAATAAGAGAAGGAAGAACGTTGGGCCTAAATAATGTGCAAGAGCTAAGAGGAGTGGCGTCACAACGAACAACCTGGAGAGCACTGGTTTCTGCCTTATGCGCCGTGTTTGGCGCTTAAAGAATTTATTATTATTATTATTATTGTTATGAAGTGTGTTGAATGTGTTAAGAAAAAAATTACAGGACGAGTGTGCTGCCGGCTTGAACGCAAGCCTGTGTTGACTTTTAGAGACGAAAGCCAGCATTGGGAAATTTGTAGAATAATTGAGAATGATGGCAAAAATACGACTGTAAGTTTAATAATGCATTTGAAGGAGTATTTCGTAAAGGAAAGACACACTGATCAGGAACATAAGAAAGGATGACAGGATTTGTTAACATGTATTAATCAAGGTGTCACTTAGTAGTTTGTATTAAACCAAATCATTGTATGGAAGCAGATCATGGACAAATGGATCTAACGTAGGATTTATAAGGAAAGTGTAATCACATTGAACTGGCTGTGAGTGGTACTGAGGTAAATTGTCCTGTGCAACTGTTAGCACAATGTCTGACACTGTTTGTTACGTCCATTGTGTATGTGGATAGAATAGTGCTGGACCATACAAGGGTTGTGATTATTTGTATTCCAGGTTTTATCCTGCAACTACCAAGAGTGTACGAGACATCCACTTCTGTGGGACTCTGTGGTGCAAACGTTCTCAAAGTTACCTAGAACTAGTCATCCTGTTTTCCCCGACCTGGAGATCCAAACATTGTGTGATCCTGGCTATAGTTGGATGCTTCTCATTTTACCAGATAAGTGGAAACACAATTCCACTGGTCAGCCTATCCAGAAACATTGTAAATCAAATAAAATACAACTAACAAAAACAGTTTGAGTGATGACTAATGAAGGACTTTATTAAACAAAATTACAAACTTCACAGTCCAGCGAAAGTGATAACTATATGTGAAATAAATAATTGACATTTTAAATATAACTTTATCATATTGAAGTACGTATTGTGGAAATGACATTCCATGTGTATTTACTTTTATTTTGTAAAAACCTTTGAAATTCGTTATCATTTTCCTAACCGAAAAGAGAAACGGTATAGGACCAATAAATTGTAAATATATTTATATAATCAGCCTTGCTTAATTATTTAATTTGAGTTAAGGTTCTGGTTGTTGGATATATTACATATTTACTTAATTAATTAGTCCCCTAGCAGAGTCAATAAAAATAATATAACCATTATTCAAGGGAGGATCTTGAGACGTAGCACTTAGACCTTCAGGAACAAACACTATCATCATACTTGAAGGTTTATACAGCTTGACCCTACCTTTGATTGTCGATACACCCTTGCTCTTTTCAGCGAAGGGGGTATTTCTTATAATATAAGACCAGGCTCTTATCTGGCACTATCCTGGTATCATCTGATACATCTTTTTGTCCAGGATATCTTAAATTTTAATAACATCTGAACCTCTCGCGACAGTGACACATAATTTTATTTTGTATTCAATTGATTTTATTTGAGAAATTAACGAAGAACAAAGAAGAAAAGATCTTGTACATAAATAATTTCTAAATTGTACCAACAGTCTGTATCGAATTTAAATTTGTTTTAAAGTTCTTGTTGTGTAGTTAATTACCCCTAGCAGAGTCGTTGTCTAAGGTTAGTCTGGAGAAGAGCCCATAGGAATCTAGATAGCACATTACCATCTCATCTAGGAACCTATACAGCGTGACTATACATTTGATGTCGATACACCATTACTCTTTTCAGAGAATGGGGTATTTCTTGTAAGACCAGTCTCTTATCTGGCAATATCCTGGTATCATCTGATACATTTATTTGTCCAGGATAATATCACCATCAGGGACCCAAAGACGCAACAACAGAGAATGCAGTCAGCGACCCATAGCTTGACTGCTTGCGTCAGGGTCAGCGAACCAGAGCTGACCAAGACCCTACTCCACCTCCAAGTGGTGGTCCTGGAAACAGGCTGCATCACTGCAGTCTGGCTGAGAGAGTAGGGATCGAAGAGGGAAGGCAAACCCTGTCCCCAAAAAATGCCGTGCTGAAGTCGGATGTGTCGGCCGAAAGGCGCAGATATCGCAGCTTCGCTGTAAACAGACACAACGCAACCAACGTCCTTTTCAGGACGAACGAGGAAGAAGAAGAAGAATATCACCATCAGTATATCTTTCCTCTCGCTACATATTTATGTAGTCTCCTTAAGTCATAACTGTCTATGGGAATGCGCCCTTGAGGTGATACACCAGCAACTGTATTTTGTTTGTTTTTTTCTTTGCCTGCTGTTTCATTCGGCGAGTTCTTTTCTCTTCTGCTTGTTTTGAGAGCTTCTTTTCGCCCAATCTGAGGTAGCGCCGTAGGGAGCATCGCCGCTTGGTGGGATTGGCAGTCGCATCCTCACAGGTTGCTGGATTTATGTCCAGTGTCTTTATGTCTAGCCTCAGAAATGAAGTATCTGAGGAAGGTGGTTGAAGTAACTAGAAGAGACATGGTCCGCAACCAAACGATACGTCAAGGCCCAAAAACCTAACCCCTGCAGAGCCAAGTAGAACAGTCCCAACTGAGATGATTTGGCCATGTCTGCAGAATGGGAGAAGATCGGCTACCACGGCAAGCATGGGAAACTAAGAGCCAGGGATCCAGACCTCCAGGACGACCCAAAGTCCGCTGGGAGGACAACATAAATGTAGACAATCTTTGAAGGACGAGGACTCGAATGGAACCAAGCCAGGAGGAAGACAGCCGATAGAATAGCATGGTGCTCTCTCTTACAAACCTCTACACCTCACGGTAGAAGAGGAACGACTAAGTAAGTAAATCTTTATGTCTCTTTTACACACATTTCTGAGCCTCTCCTGCTTTCGCCCGGCTGTTCTTTTGTTATCTGCCCGTATAAAACATCTTTGGGGATGAGACCATCTTCCCTGCGGTGGACATATATTTATTACAGTAAGTATTTATTCGTCTCGTAATTCTGATTTCGTTCTTCACAGTTCTTTGTCAAGAACCAAACATGTGCCAGTGGGACTAGGGATGAGAAGAAGACACTGGAAATGGATAGGACACATACTGAGGAAACCTTTTGATAGCATTTCCATGTAGTCATTGTATTGGACTAGCATTTCCATGTAGTCATTGTATTGGACTCGCATTTCCATGTAGTCATTGTATTGGACTCGCATTTCCATGTAGTCATTGTATTGGACTCGCATTTCCATGTAGTCATTGTATTGGACTCGAATTTCCATGCAGTCATTGTATTGGACTCGCATTTCCATGTAGTAATTGTATTGGACTCCCCAGGATTAGAGAAGCAGGGTTCTACAGAAAACAACATACGGGAAAGAGAACTGGAGACAGAAATGAAAATGATGAGAAAGACAGCTGATGGAATGCGGACAAGAAGACTTTGCACACATTTGTTGAAGGCCTATGCTCCATTTGTAGCTTAAACATAATCAATGAATAATGAAAACCATTTCAGTATTGAGGTAATCTTAACTCCTGTGACTGCTTCACCTGTGCGACAAGAGTATATTTATTTAATTGTACTGACTGTTTTAAGCCTACATCTGTCCATCTCATTTCACTGATTCTTGGTTTATTTATCTATCTTCATTCTCTCCATTTCACACCCCCTCCCGTTCTTCTCTCTCTTTTAGTTCTTCTGCGTTCGTCCTGAAAAGGACGTTTGTTACGTTGTGTCGCCGTTTACAGCCAAGCTGCGGTATTTGCGCCTTTCGGCTCGACACATCCGGTTTCAGCATGGCATTTTTCGTACCGGGTTAGCCTTCCCTCTTCGATCCCTACTCTCTCAGCCAGACGGCAGTGATGCAGCCTGTTTCCAGGACCACCACTTGGAGGTGGAGTACGGTCTCAGTCAGCTCTGGTTCGCTGACCCTGACGCAGTCAAGCTATGGGTCGCTGACTGCATTTATCACTGTTGCTGCGTCTTCGGTCTCATCTTTTAGTTCAACAATTCCCTTCAGCTGTAGAACATTCCACGTGAAATTCTGAAGTTGTGTTTGAAAATAGTAACCGGATGACGGTCTGGTATCATCAGTGGCTTATAACTCCTACCAGACGAGGAGCTCTCACTAGGCAACGTAGTTCGTCAGTTGTACATTTATGTTTTGAAACAATCGTCCCTGTGGGTTACTCATGGTTTTCCCGTTCCTTTCTGATGTTTATTTACCAGTATCTCAGCTAGCCTTTGTAGCAACTCTTACCCGCAAGGTTGCGGGGGCGTGAGAGGTTTTAAGCACCTTTCGGTGGGCTGACTAGTCACTTCATTGAGCATATGGGGAATTTATAAAGCTAGCGGTACCACTCGCTATCTCACCACGCTTTTCATAACACTCCGCCAGATGTCCTGCAACTGCTTATTCGGGCTAACATTTATTCAACAGCTATCCAACATTGCGTCTGTGGCCTAATGGATATGAACGCAGTTTCATAATCCAGATATACCAGGTTCGAAACCTGCTGCAGGCGGTTTGGTAGCAAATCGCTTTGTGTGGATTTTTAACAATGGTATAAGCGCCGTACCGTTCAGAAAGCAATGGCAAACTACTGAACGTAAAAATTGCCTAGAAAAATCACAAAACAGCCAATAAAAGCTGGGGTTGATTGCCACGTCCTGTAAAGGATAAGCAACTAACTTATCCAACATAGCCGGGAGGACTTTCCTTATCCGTCACCTGTGTGGCACGAGGTTGGGGATGGTCAACCTTCGTTTCAAAACAAAGCAAGACATACACACTGGCGCAAAGAAATCAACAATGGCAGATTGTAATCTTTTCTTAAGTTTATTTTTCTTCTTCAAAAATAGATATTTACAGAAATCATTCAAGTCAACCACAGTCTAAATAATTTACAATTCACACATCATACGTTGGTTTACATTAGTATTTGAGCTTTTTAACACTATTTACAAGTTCATTCACTAGTCTTGCAAAAATCATATACGCATCACTAGGCACACTTAAATACGTTTATCAAGATCTGACATAGATGATATTGGATTAGCCATGTACTAGAGAAAAACTCGATGAAATTCAAGACTGAATGCACAGGGGCATTTGAGGAATAGGTAGACCAAAGGGCACATTGCGTTTGGGTCTTAACTCTAATGGGACGGGAAAATAATGAGCACTGATAAAGATGTTATTAACATTAATACTCTACTGTAAATGTGTATCTGACTCTGCTTTTGAGTTGAGGAAAGGCAAAGGCAGTGAGGAAGGGAATTGGTCATCCTCGTCACATAAAGTTGGACCTAGTTACATGTATGGTGAAGTTACTTCACTCCTCTATGGCAATATCTGATAATGGAACTACCGTAACTTTTTTTTTTTTTAACATGCCCTGGGAATAAGCAGGACTGAGAAGAATAGCAAGTGATGGAAAGAAAGTCAATTTTCTATGGATGACAAAAAAAAATCCCCTCCACACCTTCAATAAAGTTTCATTTGATAAAGCTAGAAGTGTCCAAGGCACAATTTATCAGTCATTAAATAACAGTCAGGATGAATAAATATCCAGTCATACGCACAGTCAGACATCCCTGAACAACGTTTGAATGTTGCTGTAGTTCACACATCTCTTGTGATGCATCTCGTTCACCAATAAATAAATTAGTGTCATACTGATTTATATACACAGATGGAGGAATCAAACTTAGGTCTGCAATAAATAAACAAGAGATTTTTTCGCAGTATAAATTGTTCCTGTTTTTCATAATTCTGATTAACAGATGACTGTAAACAATGACCTAAAACTTAGGTGTGCAACAAACAAGAGATTTTTTTCGTAGTATAAACCAGTCCTGTTTTTCATAATTCTGATTCACAGATGACTGTAAATAATGACCTATTCTAGACAGGATATTTAAATTTCAAGAAATATGTTTAGGATACATGCTAGAATAATAATGAATCCTTTCCTACTCCACAAATAATAGTGACAGTTAATTTTCTACGTAATCCTGTGGATTGACAAGTCTGACAAGAAAAAATGCACAGTGAAATTAATTAAAATGGGAGAGCATATTTATGATTCAAAGGACACACCACTCTGAAACTAAAAAGGGGTCAAAATACTGTGTTCGTCTTCTTTCTTTTATTTAAGGCACTTCTTATGCTCTCACATGGGTAGTTTATGTAGCAATTTATTTTACACAATGACATTACAAGGAAATGTTGCCATCCAGATTTAGTTGGTTTGAGTATCTGAAACACTACAGAAAAGCAGAAAATGGTTTTGCCAATAGGAGGACCACTAGTGCAAATATAATCCGATACTCATGCAGTTATATCTCTGTGCATTTTTGTTTGGAGAGGTGTCAAGCTACACAATATATAATAATTGCTGCTGAACAATAACATTTGATTGTTACAGTCTCAAGTTAAAAAAAAAAAAAAAAACCTCATTAACTGCTGAATCCTGAAAAAACTTGAGTTTGGCAACGGCTTCAAAGAAGTAGTCTCATTACAATGAATGAACCGTATGTACATATAAACAAATTACAAATTACCAAAGCACAAAAATGTTTAATGAGTTGATTTAAAATAAAAAAAACCATTTACACACAACACCAAGACATGATAAATAAATGATAAATGCCAAATAAAGCAACAGACAGAAACAGTGACAGTGGGACACAATATATGCCCACTGGCATAGCCCACACAATGATCTTAACGTCCAAAAGCTGAGTAAAGAAAGCCAAAGGAAAATTAAAACACAAACTGGTTTAATGGCTTGCTCTAGATAGTTGCTTAAACAAAACAGCAAACAACAAATAAATATTGACAAACTTATAGAAAGGGGAAAAATGCAGATGGAAAAAAAATAACAAGGAAATGCAATCTTTGCAACCCCACATTCAATCAACTGGAAGGAAAAAGTTTTAATTTACGACCAAACAAAACAAACAAGAAGTGAACCAAAATAAAAGTAAATAATATAGTGCATGAACTTCATTGGGAGTTTCAAATCAAACTTCTAAAAATTAACATAAAGGTGAACAATGGATCTGCATGTACAAGTGTTGCATTGATAATTTGCTTGCTTCTAGGCTAAAATCTCAGCCTGCTGCCTTGGATAATGAGATGGAAAAATGTGACAGTTCCAGGAAATTGATAAATTAGGAATTTACATAAAACAATTCATTCCGCAAGCACTCTAATAAATACACACACTCAATAGCATTCATAGCGGATACATTAAAACTGTACATTAAAATGGTAAAAGAAACAAATATTTTACATCAATTCTGCTATTTAATCAACCAAACACACAAACCAAAGTGTATTTAAGCTCTCATAAATAGCACAGTAGTAATTAATTGACCTTTTCAATAAATAACGGAGTGACAACAACTGTACATTCATATATTTATAAACATACATAGATACACCATGATTAATTCTATTGATGTGTGTTGCATACTGAAGTTACATAAACTGAGACATAATCTGTTGCTTAAGCAACATTGCAGTTTGTAATTAGAATTTGCTGCTAATTTGTTAATTTCTTGTTAAATTAATTATACAACAGTGAAGAAGACAATTCTGCTTAAAGCTGAAAATTTGAAATGTCCAAAGAACAACAGGACAATTCTTTACTTGGTATTTGGTGGCAGTATATAGCTTGCGTTCAATGTTCTTGGCATTATGGGTGAAGGATTATGTGATTAAAGCTACAGTCGCTCTCAATAACGCTTACTGTCTTAAGTTCTAAGATGTGAGCTCAATTTAATCCAACCAAGGTTTATCTGAATGAGGTGGTGATGGATGGAAAGTGTTTTAATGTTGAAACATAACAAAGTAACACAAGCTGATAAAACTAGGTCTGGAATGACTCAGGGTTTGAATGGCAGTGAAGGAAGCAGGTAATGACCAATGGCAGCATTGGTGTTATTGAGGATAAGTTTACACACGTGAGGGAGGTGCTATGGATAAGTTCACCCAGCATCAATACAGGTGGTATGGATAAGTTCACTCAATGATAGCGTAAGTTCACACAACAACACTATAGGTGTTGAGAAGTTATGAGCATGTTTTTATGATAAAACTCCAAGTGAACAGACTGAACAAGTTTTAAGTGAAAAGATACCAAGAAATGCGATGCTGATGAAGAAATGAGAAGCTGAACTGATGATCAATAAATTTATATCAAATACCCCAGCTCCCTTTGACTAGACTTACACTTTGATCAAGGAACCAATCAACACTTCACAACTGAACAAAAGGACTGCATAAAAACATCCAAACCGGAAACGCACATTTGCAAAACATTTATCAAACTTAAAATTGTCAACAAATCTGTGCATAGCTCGCAAGAAACAAAATGAAAGTAGATTAAATAATGAATGTCATACAACTAACATCTAGTTAGTTTATTTTGTCTTCGATGTCTTTATTATGTAGACGAGTGAATGTGTTCAATGCACAAAGTTATAGTCATACATGTAATACTGCTACAGTACAGCAAAGCTTCATCTAATTGTATGAACCTTCTTGTAAATTTGTGAATAAATTAACCTTTACAATCTTTTTCCCCTCATTAAAAAGTTTTGTATGTGTCTTGAAACTTGAGCACAGAAAATAAAATGGACATTTTTAAGTTTGAGGAAAGTTAGGGTGGAAGGAACAGGTTTTATTGTATGTACACCTAGTAAGCACCACCACCAAATACACAGTACAGCGTAACACGCAGCTTTGCCAAATTATAGTACAACACTGTAATGTCCTAATGTCTTCGAGTGTAAGAGAAATTATATACTGTCCTAATTTCACTCTGTATGAGAGAACCTAGCTGTCTGCTCTGTGGTCCAGAAGGTCATGGTCTCTGATGGTGACAGATGCAGGTCATCAGTCAAGTGTTAAAGTGATCACGAGGCTGGCTTTGCTTATGGAATTTCTAGGGCCCTGTTTAGGCACATGTGGGTCACCATTCTTTAGGGGCAGTTGACATGAAAAATCACTGAGGCATTATATTAATGTGTACAGGATCATGGTTCGTGCAACACAGGAATGCTGGAGTAGATTTCGTCCAAATAAGAATCAGTACTCCACGGTCATTCCATGCCCTGAACAGGATGGCTTGGTGGCCACATTCCCTCGGCCGGCCAACTACTGTGGATTCAGTTTTTAAAGAATGCTAGAGCAGACCTAATCATCAAAGACTTTCAGTGCTGCTCAGTAGGGCAACGTCCACAACCTTCCCTGATGTTGTTGTCCTCTTTCGGTTTTCTGGGATCTGAACTGGAGGTGGGACTTTGGTCATCCATTGATGCAGAAGGATCTGTTCTAGAGTTGGTCGCTGTTGGGGATCAATGGAAAGGCACTTACGAATCAGATCCTTGCAATCTGGAAGGTGGAAAAAAAAAGGAAATACATTAAAAATCTAACAAGATAAATTAATGATTAAAACTTATAAATCAGATGGTATGAAATTTATTGCAGGTCAAAAGAAAATAAAATCATTTATGATAAAATGTTAACTACCAGGATTTGGGAGAGGGGATTAGTAGGGCTATTTGGCTGGGGCCCTGCTTCATAGGGGCCCTCCCACCTCAGTCTTGTTTTTTTGCATACCTTTCTACCATTAAACAAGTTTTATTAGCAAACAATGAGGGGGTCAAAGTGAAATAACCCTGGCCTTATCTGATCTCCCGGAGGGGCTGGTTGCTACTGCTGATGGAGGTTAGAAAATGTATGCAGACCAAAAAACTTACTTTGGGTTAAAGTTGTTTTGTAGTGAAGCTGGGCAGCCTTAATCTGCTCATCCTGCTCAAAGGGAATGTCACCATTGACGAGATCAAAGAGAAGAATGCCTAGAGACCACACTGTTGCTTGTCTGCCATTATACAGACGATTGCAGATCCACTCTGGGGGGCTATAAACACGAGTTCCTGGAAAATACAAAGCATAACCATGGTCAATGTCAAGTTGCAAAATTTGCTACCTGCAACTAATAGTTGTATTTGTTATTTATAAATTACTAAATAATTGGGACGAAATTCTTACGTCAAAATGCATCAACCTAGGCAGAAGGAAATTACAATATTATACATAAGATGCCAGGTCCATATGGTGCCACTGTATCTGTATGAAGACAAAGAAATAACAGGTCCACTGTTCCCACAAGGCAATGCGGCTGGCAACAACACTTTGTACAAGAAAGTGTGCTACAGAAGCTGCCACCACAAATGCACATTAGCACAGGCTTCCTTCGCGGGGGGGGGGGGGGGGGAAAGAGCAATGGCCCCATAAGGAGTGACCTAAGCAAAACCATGAATCGTAATGGTACGTAGCTATTTCACATTTCAAATCACACACACCCACAAATCAAAGAAACAAAATTGAATTTTTAAAAGAGAAACGAAACAATACAAAACTGAATACATCAACTTATGATCGCTCTTACGCAGCCTCAAAAGTACAGATAACTTTGCCAACGCTGAAAAAGAAATTCCAAGTGAAATAGACTAACTAAACACCTTGATTTGAAAGGCCCTACCTAGATGAATGCATTTTCAACTATGATAACCTGGCCACTTTGATTCTGAACCTTGCATCTTGTTAAATCTTTTTTTTTTTTCAACTATCATCAGAATAAAAATGTTGACTAAAGTTTGTGACAGAAACGATCGACCTATGTCGATTTAACACTCGATAGTGTCTATTTGTTCCTATTTGAACTCAAACCAGTGACAAAGGGTTGTAAAAACAGCCACAGCAATCTCAAAGACGAGACAAGATTATGTTACGTAAACCCAATCTTCAGTATTAGTAGCCAACCAGGCATGAAGGGCAACGGCATTGCGAACTGATAGCGCGGTCTGGCGGAGGTGGTTTGATATGGAATGTCAGCAGAACATGTTCTAGACATGAGGTAGGGGCGAGTGCCAATGTGTTTGTGAGGGTTAGCGGGAACTTAGTTATTGCGCCACCCTGTGCTTCTCCGTTTTCAAGGTTGCCCTTGAGAGTACCACAGAAGTACTATCGCACCAGACACTGCATCTTTCTTACAATACATCCTTTTGTTAGATTGTAGTGCGTGTAATTAATTTACCGTATCCAATTCGTCTTAGAATAGTGTGTATCATGTTATAAGAACAATTATCGCATTAAACAAACTCATCTTTAAGTATTTATACTCCATTGCAGGCCAGACTGTGTAATGTGATGTGTGCAATAGTGAAATCTGAAGACTAGGAATTCACCACTTTTCTTGAACCTAATATTGTTCTTCCCTTTTCTCCCCGTATTTTCCATCTTTCTTCATGCGCTCAAATGTGCTGCTGAGGTCTGCTGTTTCTGCTCATACGCCTAAACGCGGCGCGCGGCACGGCATTCCTTTCCTACAACGTCAGGTCAGACGCCAAGTACAGCAGGTTAGCTTTTGAAGTGAAAGAAATGTAAAAGTGGCACACAGTTAGGTCGTCCTGAAATGAAATATACAGGCGAGAACGACCGCAGATGCCAAAAAATACAGAAATATATATATATATATATATATATATATATATATATATATATATATATATATATATATATATATATATATATAGAGAGAGAGAGAGAGAGAGAGAGAGACAGAGACAGAGACACAGAGAGAGAGAGGCGCATCCCTAGTCTCGTCAGGTTTCAGAATCTAAACTAGCCAGCGCCACCTCCAGATCAACCATCGGATGTTATAAACAGAGTTGAGGGCGGCCGAACGTCCGAAAAGTCGTCATGAACTTTTCCGATCAATATTTGCGAGGGGGTGAAAGGCGAAGGGAACTTTACTGAGTGCAGAAATGTTGAGGTGATGCGAGTAGTTTGGAGCGGGGGAAAAAGAAACTGATGTGGCGCGACAGAAAGGTTCAAAAGCTGAGAATATATTTAGCCAGCCGGAGTGCATGAGCCATCATCGGGGTTTATTTGTTGCTTTTTTTTTTTTTTGTTAAAACTCTTCAGACGTCTCCAGTTTCTGGGCTTCAAATAAAGGCGAACAGTCAATCTTTCGGCACTCAGAACTGTTCGCTTAAAATTGCGTCCGTTATTCATACACTAACTGTTAATATCGCACACATACGTCAACATCGTTTAGTCCTCGCGTGTTAGATAAGTCTGTATTTTTAATCCTGAACTTGTATCTATTATCCCCATCGACATCCAACCACCTCGTGGTTTTTTTTTTTTTTTTTTTTAACCAGCGGCACTTAGGCTTTCAGCCCTTCGGCCCAATGACATGTCATTGCGAGGCTGGGGAACCTGAGGACTTTCCTTCCAACCCGGTCAGGAGCTTCGCTCCTTCCCATCCACAGAGGGTTTATCACAGGAGCCGTTCAGGCTATTCAGTCAAATTTCCGGCCGTAAACATTTCTTCAAACGCCGACGCCCGGGTTTGAACCATGAACACCTGGTCGCCAGTACAACGCCGAAGCCATTACACCAGCGCGGCTCCCACCTCGTGGTTGTAAAGAATGTAATAATAGTGGCTTTCGTCCAGACGTAGTTAACGCGCTGATAATTCCGTTTCTAGCATCGACAAAAAAAACCACCGAAAACTTCCAAGTCTGGATAGTTATCAAGGACACAAAGAACTCCGTGCACTCTTATAAATGTGCATGTGAAGGACATCAACTCTTGCGTGTCGCACACAAACCAGTAAAACTGAACAGAAGTAAACGTCGGACAATAACCTACTGGCCTAAATAATTCGGATCAGGGCGAAGATGTCGCAACACTTTCTCTTGTTCTTTTTACATTCACATTTCGGCAACAGTATCTGCATCGAGTGTGTTGGTGAATAAAGTTACAAACTGATGTTATTCATTTCCCACTGCTGCCTTCACTTCTGCAATATGAATACAAGGCCGTATAGGCTGAGTGGTGGCAGAAAACCCACTTACTAAAATGGTACTCAGTATGCTCAAAATTGGAAAACTGTTCCATTTTGAGCTGAGCAAGACTTCTATGACTGAAAGACTACTGAAGAGTTCCTATTACTTCAAGGTAAGGTACGAAGAGACAAGACCGAAAAAAAAAATTACCTGCATCTTCTACCTAAGTGAGATGCTGAGCTGAAAATAAACAGGCATGCCCTGCTATGCAGCAGACAAGAAAGCCATGCCACGGGAAAGGTGAACATACTGGAGGTCAATAGAGGAAAAGCAGAAGAGGCAGGTTTATGAAACGACCGAAGGTATTCTGCTGTCTATGTGGATAATCTTTCGCCAGGCGTGCGCGTCCAAGTCTTAGAGTGAGCGAGAAACTGAACTGTTCATAAGCTTCAGAGAGAGGGGACGTACGGTGAAAGTGTACAGGTGCGAAAGGTGGGCTTAAAAAAACTAAAAAGGAAGCGAAATTAGGTTATCACAACGTCAAAACACGCGGCTTGTAAGAGTGCTCCAAACTCCTGAGTGTTACGCCGCGGAGAAATATGCATACGTTTTAGATAAAAAAAATTAAAGTTTAAAGAATCCCCATTTTCGATTGCGGATTATTATTTTTTTTTTAAATCATAGGTAAAGTCTTGTTTCAAATGTTCACTGCCCAGAGTTACTGAACCATCATAACATTAGCGCGTTCTGATAAACGGTTCACATCTGTCGCTAAGCGGGTAGGAGAACTTCACAAAGGTTCTGGGATAATGATCGTGAATGAGGGATGTGTGTAAATCCACAATCAAATCTGAAACGTGGTTCAAAAAGCGCGCTCAACCAACACGTATTGTTCTACGGGTCATTGTTAGGCGCGGTAAATAAAGAGCCGTCTAACTGAAAGCGAGCACAGCCTGCAAGCAGGTAGACAGTAATACACAGCGCAGTGTGGGTGCTAAAGACAATGTCTTGTCAGTATGGTGTTAACGTAGGAAAGGCACCCTTTCTAAAGCAAAAGAGAGAATATCTTCCTCGGTGAAGTAATACAGGTATTGTGCGAATTTTCGTCTTAACAAAATCACTGAACACTGAAAGGGCAGCGCTGACGTTACTGGCAATGATGGCTTCCTAACTATCAGATAGATTACTGTGTCAATATCAGAACATCGTTCACTTATTATTGAATGACAAACTGCGCTCTGATATAACCAAGGGACTTAAGTCTAGGTTGAAAGCCGAGTGCCTCGCCATGAGATAGGTAAAAAGGTAAAGGATCCCGTTACATGCCCACTGAGGCATATTGGGAATATAGTGTTAGGCCCATATTTTCTTGACCATGGGCACACTAGGGGTGATGTGGTCAGCATCACGCCGACCGCTTTAACCTTCCCAGACTTGCTCTGGTACCCAATTCATGAGGCTCGGTTGACCCCGTGGCCGTTAGCGGTCTAAAAAAATCCCACCTCAACTGGGGATCGAACCATGGACCACCGTGCTAGGAAGCCAGTGCACTAACTACTGCGCTACCGCGGCTCCCATGAGATAGGACAAAAGTAAAAACGATTTTTTTTAAAGAGCAGTCGCAACTAAACGAACAAGAAAATAAAATGATGGTCAATATACAAGATTTTAATAAAGCACGCGCAGTCGGATACATTTGAAGATCAGGAGAAACTTGTATGTCAGATAGACAGCATGTTCCTTTATCCACCCAGACCAATCCTCGGACAGTGACCTTCACTGACCTCCCGCGACAGCTTGTCCCCGGGCCAACGCCCTCATAAATTCTACCCCTCCCCCTGACCCCACACGCCCGCGTAGCGACCCCTAACCTCCAGCATCCCAGCCTGCACTAATTCACCCACTGTGAAGGGCATGTTTTTTTTCCCGCCCATCCTCGGACGGTAAGAGACTTTGTCTGCTGTCTCTCTATCATCTGAAGTCCTGGATGTATTAGTGCAGCAATAAGATTTATACTCATCACGTTTATTCTTTGGCAAAGCCGTCACATGTGTTCTCTACTCCTGTGCGGAGGAGGAAGTAAACAAAATCCGAGGAGACCTGTCAACATACAAACGCCAAGCTCCGTTACACGTACACGTCATTCGTACTCTAGGAACGAGACTAATTCGCCAATGCCTCTGCAAGAATATCACTACGTTTTCTGATTTATTGAGTGTTATTGCGTACAAACATCTGTCGACATTCAAGACGTTGGACATCTCACCTGTTCCCGTGATGGGCTAAGTCCTTGTCAGAACTAGCCTTTATCAGGGTTTCATCAAGCTAGCTGACTGACACTACTAGTAGTCCTCTCCAGGATTAGCCTTTGTCATGGCTTCAAAATACTAGCTGATAGACATGCACGCTGTAAGACTACAAAATCTCAGTCGCTTTCTGTCGCTCAGCTTTAAGGTGCATTCGCTAATTCATATATAACGATGTTGCATGCCGGAGAGAAACCGAGACACGTCGAACTAAGCCATGAGGCAAATCATTTAGTAGAAGACTTCTTTTATCCCCCTCACCTTTTCTGCCTAAGAACTACTCACTCTCGATTCCGTTCTGCCTTTTACCTTTCTTGGCAATCTGCCTACAACGCTCTCCTATGCAGACGACTCAAAAAACACCCGCCCGCACTAAACGAAAGCATTGTCTAATTCCAGACATCTACCGCCCAACAGCGTTTAGGTAGATGGAAAACGGAGCAAGAAAATGCCTCAACTTTGCTGCTCAAAAATGCGTGACGCAGACATTACATCACGTGTCTTCTGCCGGAGCCTCCTTGGTGAAGTTTCGCCTCAATATCTGGCGCACAGGTATCTGTATACTTCATCGGTAACCCCATCTTCCTGGTTTTTCCAGATTTTCAATGACTCATCGCGAAGTTTCGTTCTATGATTCCGCTGCAAAACAACGTCACGCGTTACACGTCTCACTTCCGCTTGTCGTCTGCGTAGAATAGCGTTACTTAAAAAATTCAACAAAGCACCACATGTAGAGACATGTACTAACAAATTCCATAAAATCTAAAATCTATAAATTAGAGATCTTTTATGATTCCAGAAGGACGCAACTTTTATTATAATTTAAATTTATCCTGGCATTACCAAGAACGCGAAAGTAGATACAAAATTTCTTTCAAATTATTATTGTAATGCAAGGGGAAAAAAATGATGTACGGCGATATTCTTGTTAACTTCATTCTCAGCAACGCCGGTTGTCTTAATAAACAAAAAGCGTTAAAGCTAATACTGTTGATTGTGATCGAGATGCCGCATGTCTGGTGTTTCAACGACTACTGATTTTATGATAGGCAAGTAAACTTCTACAATACGGTATGTAAATGCGACTATAAATTTACAAAGAAAAAACGATGTCTTACATACAGCAATACTACATGGTCGTGTTGCAGAACTGCTCACTTCAAAACGAGTAATTTCTAACGTTTCATAGAGCGAGTCATAGCTGGAGACATGTATGTGCTGATGTAATTTAGCAAATTTCAAAAATGTAGCCACGACAACTTAAATGAAGAAAAATGTTCTTCATCTTTGACGCCATAATGTTTGTGCACTATTCCGCTTGACAACAGCATTTTCGCAAAGTTGTTTGGCGCTGTTTCAGTGACGAAGAAAAAGTTTCGTGGAACGACTGAATCCAAACATTTTATAAAATATAACTTATTTTACCTACATTCAACGCCAACTTTTAACCCAGAAATAGACAAACTATAACCTGTTCACCGTAGGCCGCGTGAGAACAATCATAGTATTTAACTCAGAGTAGAACACCGCTTGAGTAAATTGCTCTCTCGATTCTAGATCGTTCGACTCTTTTTGCCGGCTACAAAATTGGGTGAAAATTATTCACATTGTGTCTCTTATTAGAAACACATTCGCCAACATACACAACTTTATTTACGTTCAAGATATTGGTGATATTAAAATAAAGGGGCAGCTAGTGTAAGTCTCCTAACCCGATGTGCGTAAATGGAGTATTTTATGCAATCCAACTAAAGCAGTCGATATGTAACATTTGCCTAGAAATTCGTAGTGTGCGGCCTTTAGAGAGTAATCGATACCGTCACATGTTTTAGTGTCCGAGAGGCAGATTTCAAGAAGTACATTGCGCCATAATAAATGTGTATCAAACGATACTATAATTTGTCCTACGATTTAATTTTGCGGTGTTTAGTCTGAAACTGTGTATCTAGGTGAGAAATCTTCTGGAAGCAATCGCTTTTTGACACCACATATACATGCACAATTATTTTAACAGCGCTATTTGAGCATTGATAATAGCTGCATGAAGCAACAAATCTGTAAAGGTTGCGGGTTCAAAGATGCATTACCCAAGGCAGAAATAGAAAAAACAGGTCACAGGATAATCGAAATATCAAACCACAAGTACACTTCGATTTGGAAGGCAACCGCAAATAATGCCAATGGCTGCACTGAGAATGTTGCGCAGATTCTATCTCTATGGCGCAACAAATTGAGATACTCATCTATTCAACAAGCTGTAGACAGGAACTACTGGCAGGTGTAACTATGGCACCGATAAAATTGCTGAACATCTGCTGCAAAAGTAGCCAACATACGAGGAACACAGAAAGCACATTTGACCGTCCCCAACACCATTCTTGAACAAATTCTATGGCGATATACTGAACAAACAAGAAAAACATATGACACATAAGAACCTTTCCAGCAGTCATAGAAATAAAAAGTGATCACAAACACACTTTCAATTTTCTGTCTCTCCATCTTTCATTCATGATCATACAATTGTACTCACCATCAAAATCATCATAGTCTGACTCCCTCAAGATGGTACCAGACCCAAAGTCTATCAGCTTCAACTGGCCTGTTTTTAAATCCACTAACACATTCTCGTCCTTAATGTCTCTATGGAGAACACCACATTTCTCAATGTTCTGCACCATCTGGACGATTTGTGTGAAAAACACGCGAGCATCATTCTCCCCGAGCGGACCCCGTTCTGTGATATAGTCAAACAAGTCCTTGACGTTTTCGGGTCTTTCCATGACGATAATGAAGCTGTCTGTGAGCTCAAATGTGTCTATGAGTTTAATGACGCCTGTGATGTGCTGAACACGATGTAGAAGATGAAGCTCCAAAGGAACTTGCATTCCATTAGGCTGAAGAAGGAAAAAAAAATATGAATAAGAAATAGTATTGCTTAGTTACAATTCGTTATTACATCTTTATATATACCGAAAATTAAATATAACAAAGATATTAACAAAAATAAGAAATGTAGAGAGGACATGATAACATGCTCGGATAACAAGATAAGCTATGCAGTCATAAAAATCTTCCACATCCCTCTTTTTTTTTTTTTCTCTTTTTTTTTTTTTTGTCTTAATATGTGATGGGACTTCCAACCAAGTCCCTGCTATTTATTAGTTTTAGCCCATGTTTTTTAAATACATGTCTCTCTCCCCCCCCCTGATTTGGAAAGGTGACGTTTGTCACAATTTTCATTCTCGCTATTACTGTTATAAAAACGAGAGACTGCGATGCACAAACTGTATACTGCAAAATGTAACGCATAAGTCATATTTATTTGTCTAATAAATATTCACTCTTAAGAAAATAAAGTGCATTCAGTACATTGCGGAGATAACCAGACCAGTGTAGCCTACATAAGAAACAAAAACGAGAGATAAATTTAAGGAATGCAGTATTATCTCCTCACATGACCTTTGTTAATCACGCATCTGACTAAAGGAAAACATCAGCAACGATGCCCCACCATAGGCAGTAATGAAAGTTAGTTTATCAGTCATTGTTTACCCGTAATCAGCGAATGAAAGTGCAAAAGTGAAAGTCCATTTTATGGGGTGCATTCTGACCCTCGTTATCTGATCTCTAGAGGCAAAACAATGGCTTACAAAACCACAAACACCGAGATTAAGCGTTTGTTAAACATGCCCCTGCGATTCGCGCCATCGCCAAGATTAATAAACTGATTAGATGACTGACCCAAATTAAACACAAGTCTGCGTAAATGAACCCATAAACAAAGTGCGCGCCAGGGCTCTATTAAACCGCTGGAACAAGATAAATACAAAATGGAACCAAATTAAAATCTAGTCATATCTAAGATAAACTATGGGGCGCTGTCAGGGATGATTAATTTTCGTTCCCACTAATCGATATTTTTAAAAAACGCATTCAAACTTATTTTGCATAATATCCATAAGTAAGAGAGGTTGATGGAAACTGACAAAATACTGGGACTCTACAGAATTGAAGACTAACAAGAAAGGGATGGGGAGGACATGGAAAGAACTGGGAACTGATGGTACAGGTCAAGATGACTTTGCATGAATTAGTTGAAGGCCATATGATGATTGCCACGGAAGGCGTGTGACCACGCTTCTACAAGATGCGATTAACTAGTTACACTACCAACGACTGGCTTTTATGTTGCATAGAAAAATATGAAACAACATAAATTTGTACAAATTATTCGATCATTTGTATGCATTTTACTTTCAAGTTGTAGACATGAGCCTTTAGGTTTTTGCTGGATAACAGTTTTAAAAGTGTGGGAAAGTTAAGTCAGCAAGAGTCTAGATTAGCTGACACTGACAGCACATAGGTCAAAAGGTTTGTTTAAAAACCTAGATTCGGAAATTCACAGCATTGCTTTGAATAGCGAGTAATGATCTCCTGGCGCCGATTATGCAAAAGGGTTCACGATAACTCTGATATGACCTCTAGCTAGTACGAACTTAGCTAGCGTCAGGCACAGACTGGTCCTGTAAGTGGGACGCGACAGTTCACGCCGTGGTATGCAGAGTTAATTCCCCCTGTCAGCACGTGAACTATTTCCACTTAGATTCTCGTAAAACGAGAATAGCTTCGAAATTTTTTTTTCCTTAAACTAAACTTCAGCGACCCTATAGTTCAGAAAGTTTGTCTGGTGGGGAAAAATCATCTTTCCTCCATTAACAAACATTTTGTGCAATCAATATAACCTCTTCCACGATGTCTTTCATTGTCATCACTATTTTGCCCTTTGCTCCATATGCATCCACTACTGCAGCTTGTCACCTTTGCAGACAGCCTGCAAAAACGTAATTCTGCACTCTTGCAGTTGCTTCTGTAGCAATCTGTTTTACATGATGAAGCTGTGTTTTCGTTTACACAGTTGTAAGTGTAATACATCTTATAGCCAATAGAACGAACGCTCGACTGGCCAGGTTAGACACCATGAAGAAACTGCATTAAATTTTGTTAACGCTTGCACTTAAGTAAGTCAACGACCGTTAGAGGCCTGCTGTTTGTTGGAATTCACAGATGCGATATTACTAACATATCAGTAGATAAGATGAATTTTTTTTTGGTCTCTGCCTTGCGGCTACTCCCTAACTATGCTTCCAAATGACTACATAAATACTGGAGATAAAGGCTTTTACTATGGTAGAGTTTAATTTTTGTTGTTTTTCATATTATGACTTTTGGGTGTTGTCTTCTGGGTGAGATGTTACACTGTTGCAAAACTCGTTCTCAGAGGTGACTCCCATGTTTATATTTCGGTGCATAAAAACACCTACGCATTGTTATGTTGAAACTGCGTGTTTAGTAAAATGACACCGTCTCAGGCTAGGCAAAAATGGCATCTCTGAGGTTAAGTTAAGCTGTGGAGGGGTGTGTCCTCAAGTTTCAAGTATTGGGAAAGTTTCAGACGGCGTGGCTCTAGTTCTGTTGTTAAGTTCTTAAACTCCATACAATATTACACATTATTTACGCCCGAAAAGACAAAGTCGGGTGGGAATAAAATATTCACAGTAAACATAGCGACTTTCACACAGTCCCTCAAATTAAAACATGCACGACATACTCCAGGCGTGGGAACGGCTTTTAAAGTCAATGTGTCTTTTTTTTTTTTTTTTTAAATAACACTGTACGAGCCCCTAATTTTCGCAGCTGTCAGTTTTTCCAAAACAGACAAGTTTTATTTCTTTTCATAAAATTTCCAACTGTCTTGTATGACCTGCATCTTAACGTTATCTCCTCCTTCCCGCAAAACTTGCGACTTGATCATTTTTATCTTGCTAATTTTTCTCCCTCTTGTAACTGTTGTTTATTTAACTTGTGGGATGTGAGAAAAGACATGACCGTTTGCCTTCTCCCCACAAATTCTAACCCCATGACATCATCTTTGTCCTTCTCAACCCTTGCTCAAATATTTAAGAAGTCGCAACCCTACCCAATTTTTCGTCTGGCCCAGACCATTACTACAAGAGAAAGAAAAAAAGAGAAGTCGCGCCGATTTTAGCTGTTTGGATTCAATGTTTAAATAACATCTTACTGGACAAAACATCTAAAGTCAAAATCGTCTACAAGAATTACCTCCCTAGTTTATAAATATATCTTCTAGGATCCTTAGCGCCTGACTGACAATGCAGTCAGTGGCCATCACGCCTAGTGGAGTCTTGAAGGGCAGCAACAGACTGTCCCAATTTTGCTCGGTGGGTGATCATCCTTTGTACCGTGCCCCCAACTCTGGTTCATGCTTTGCATCTCAGCCCTATGCATATATGATCAAACTAATTTTCTGTCCTGTGGTCTGGTATCCAAGATGCTATCTATTTTCTTTTATGTTGAAACATGTTTCCCTGTGTCCATCATTTCATTCTTTTATGCACCTTACTGAACACTGAGCAACCATTTCAGCTGGTTCTTCTCTCCCCCTTTTTTTTTTGTAGGAAGCCTGCACCAAGCCTTTACGTGCTCAATTTCAGATGCTTACTGGGGAAACTGTTACCATTTGGGCAATGTTAAAGCTAACCAAATTAACAGTATAAGATTCACAAGGACCTAGGCCTGGGGACTTTGTCAAAAACTTTGTCAGAGTGGAACTAACAAATTACTCATGAAAGGGTTTATTGCTTTCACATAACAGTAATTGTACCAGAAATGTTACTTACCAGCTTTGTCCATGTTGAAACTTTATTCTTTGTGATATGTTTTATTGCAACCTAAGAAAGAAAAAAGAAATTTCAGTTATTTATTATTATTTCTAGTTCTCTTTTTTTTCCACAAAACTTCAAAAACTTTTTGCAAGAATTATTACTATGGTGAATCCATATATCCAATAAGAGAACAGGCCCATATAATAAAACATATGAACAATATATAATATGAATAATCTGGAAGACAAAGAGATAGAAAAACCAGATACTAGCTATAGTAAAGATACAACAAAGTAGAGTTTACGGTAAACAAAACATGAACAAATTAAAAAGATGAATGAATGTACAGTTAGGGCTATTCTTTTCTAAGGAACAATGCTAAATCTGAGCTTTTAAATGAAGAGGAAGAAACCTTACCAGTAATCCATCTCTTCTCCTAAACCCTGAGTAAACAGTTCCAAATCCTCCCGATCCTAATACGTGTTCAACGTCGTAATAATTCTCCAATAATTCGTGTTCCCGAAAACCTGCAACGTGAAAGCGCAATTATTATTAGAGATATAAATTAAATAGATTTTAAATAACACAGTATTATAGATTCTAAATAACACAAACATCCGTTTATCTAACTGAAAGTGATTAGTAAGTCAAGATTTTTTTTTTCCCGAAGTCAAAGTTAAACCGCAATTTTGATTTTAACTCTAAAATTTATTTCCTTGCCTTTTTTATCTACCTGGCAGACAGAGCCTATAATTTTCCTCATCTTAACTTTTATTCAAATCCAATAGCCAATTTTGCCATCATACGTCAAAAGCCATAGCCTAAACAACGAAAGAATGGCTGGAGCTGCTGTTAATTTTGCAAATTGATCAAGCCAGTTTAGGCCTACTGGAGTAGCCTAATGATTATGGCGATTTGAACAAAAAGAAATGTTGCTAGGCAGTTATTAAATTCAATGCCGAAAAGACACCTAAACTGTTTCGTTCATCTGTTACAAATTACATAATTCACTACCAGACTATTTAAGTCATCGCAGACTGATACACATAAAGCAATTCATTTTTAAAAAAATATATTATTCTGTTGCGCTTTTATCCGCCAACAATCTGAATAATTGAAAACCCTGACGTTACATAATTATATATTTTACGTAGCCTATTAATTTTTATAATTTAAGTAAGCGGGACGTTAAAAAATACTGAGCAGAATGTTTCTTTTCATGCACGAAATTACAAAATTAAAACTTTAATCTTTTACACAGAAACAAATCTATTAAAATACTTCAGTAATATGAGTCTATGTATGAAAGTTGTACAACAGAGTGACAAAATGTAAATAGTTTTGTGGATTCAGTAGGCCTAGGCCTAACAATGAATGTATTTTGATACAGACTAAATAATATAAATAGGCCTACTGACAAAGCAAGCATGCTAATATCAATGTACGTTTTTTGTTTTAAAATGTTATGTTAAATATTTTTCTTTACAATATTTGGCCAAAACGTTTCTCCGTACTTTTACTGTTAGGCTAATCATTAAACATGCTTATAACATATCTGTTGTTACAGTTTACCATTTTAATAATCAAGAAAAATAACACTTTTATTGTCAACTAAAATAACCTCTTTAAAAGATGCTTACTTTTCACTTTTGGTATAAGATGAGAGTGGCTCAATGATGCGCTGTATGAATGATTAAAGTTGACGTTGTTGTTCACAATATTCTGCTGTTGGGCACTTTGTTGATGCTGCTGTTGCTGACATATGACCTGTTCTTGTTGGCCCATTGTACAGGTCAGCAAACTTGTCATGTGTCCACCTAGTTTACGAGAAATCATGGTCGCAGATTCTTTTATCCACTTCTGGGCAATGCCTGTATATTCCACTATGTATTCCGTTTTCGATGTTAAACTAATCGCAGTCAAGTTCCGCGATGTGGCTACGTCTAATGAATGGATTTATAATAAATAAATATCCAGTGAGAATTTCTTCGTGATCACAGTAAACACATCCAAGCCATGTAATCCAGTGAACGGTTGGTCTTTTTTTTTCCACAACCGGAGTTTAGCTTCTGATAGCTCTTACTCCACAACACGAGTAGAAACTAAAGACACCGACGTACCAGCCAGACATTTATCAAGAGCTAACAACAGCTGCGAGTGTGCGTTACCCGCCGGGTTTGCGCAGGTTCTGTTTTGATCGCCCTCCAGCCTAAAACTTGCCGCCTCACTTGACGTATCCACGAACGCAGTAGTTGAAATATTCCTCCGCGCTTACGCCCTGCCCATTTTGGATTGTGGCCAGTTAAATTTTAATTTACGCCACAGCGCTGAATGTTGTTAAGGTTTTTAACACCCCTGAAAAATACTATATATTAGGAATTCTAATTTTCTTATATTTAATATATTTTAAATTAGGCACGGCAGATTAAATTTTCTGCGTAGGTTTGTCTCGCTGCCGCATCACACACGCAGAGAGGCATTCATGAGATGCTTTTCGTATCCCGACGCATCATCGAGCTTCCCACACCCTACCCCTATCCAGGAACGTCACTGAAGTCGTGCGTAGTAGGGGGAAAGAGTAGTGCTGGGTAGATACCAGTCTGCGGTTCCTTCCCTCCCACGGCGTTGTGCAACCTCACGGTCCAATTGAAAAAAAGAGGGAGAGGGAGAAATGATTCTTATTATGGCGGGAGGGATCAGGATTGTTTGGTCACCTTCCCAGCTCCGTTTTTCCCAGCCCGCGGTTGTCTGGGTTACTTTGTGTGTGCATGTGCTCGGGCACTGAGTGCAAAGAGTGCCAGTAGAACACACTAAAACTTCCGAACGCAGCACACCGAACACTACTAAAATGTACGGGCAAGCGGAACGAAGACATAGCGAACGAACTTCGTAAAGTTTTGTCTACGGAGGCGTTTGAACTTCGGTGAATGGAGACGCCGTGACGGCGCGAAAAAAAATAGCGCGTGGAAAAAATGAATGTGCAGGCCGTCCGGTATGGTAATTTTAGTAAAGCCTGCAACAGATCGATATGATCAATCAACTGTAACACTACATTGGGCATGGAAAGGCTACGGTTGTGCGCGCAAGCGAAATTATTAAATTTTGAACAGGGTATATGACACAAGCAAACTCACGAGCCACGCTTAGCAATTGTTGGGCTTTTTTTCCCCTTTCCTTGTTCCTAATGCATCAGTAGCATTCCAGCTTTTTGGTACACCAAGACTATCTTAACCAACGGGCTGATCACCCGTTTGCCAGTCACTTCGATTACGGAAACAACAGCAGATGGATTGATTTGCCGTTGCCCTAAAGACGCCAATAGGCGTGATGGGAAACAATGGCAAAGAAAACCTATCTGCTGTTGCCCTAAGACGCCACTAGGCGTAATGGCCACTGACTGCTTTGACGGTCGGTGGCTAAGGACGGAAGAAGAAGAAGAAGACTATCTTAATACTGTTGACATGTATGTATATATGTTTATATGTATGCAGGTAATCTTTAGTGTCGTCGAGCATGTATAATATGTGTATTGAGTTTGAGTTAACCCCAACCCTAACTCTAAATGGTACGAAAATACACATATTATACATACTCGACGGCACTAAAGTTAAAGGTTACCTGTATGCACGTATATATGTCCTGTACGGAGCACAGGAGAGGAAAATCACATCGTTTGAGATGAAACGCTTCAGATGGCGCCATTAATGTTTCCATGAGAGTGAGAAAATATTTTGTTTTTTAAATAAAAATTTTGGCGAGGCGCGTCCCGTTCAACCAAGTCGGTTATATTATGGCGCATCTTCAAATATAAAAGACCTTTAGCTCTGATTTAAGAAAAAATTGTGACACCAGAAAAAAAAATTATGAACTATAAAATGCATCAAATATAAAGTAGTAGTAACCACTAGTCAGCCATAACTGACTATGGGAATGCGCCCCGGGGGTGATAACCCTCAGCTGTTTTTTTTCCCTCGTGTTCATTTTGGTAGTGCTCTTGTATAAACATTAATAACACATAAGGAAGGGAAACCCGAGGCCTGTAAACAGTAAATTAATATTAGACAAACATAAAGGTATGTTTTCAGGCACTCGTAAGAAATAAAGAAGTAGAACACTAGACAACAGAAAAACAACAGACGTGAGTGGCTTACCCAGGGTTCGAACCCCGTACCTTCCGTACGGAAGTTGTTTTTCTGTTGTCTAGTGTTCTACTTCTTTATTTCTTACGAGTGCCTGAAAACATATCTTTATGTTTGTCTAATATTAATTTACTGTTTACAGGCCTCGGGTTTCCCTTCCTTGTGTGTTATTAATGTTTATACAATACCAGAAACCTACCCTCTGTTCTATACTACTGTCCTTAAGTCTTCTATCATTTACTGGACACAGTATCAAGGTCTTTGTCTTGTGTTGACTGACACATACTGTAGAATAGGGGAACAACAGAAGTGATTGTGTCATTAATAGGCTGAGGTGCCCGTTGTAAACTTCCGGTGTTGTCTTGTGTTTCGCACTGATGACTGGTCAGTAAAGCATCTTTTTTGGGGATGCCTAGCTGGCCGGGAGGATAGTGTGATTCACTTGTATAGCTAGGCGGTGTTGTCGTATGGAAGGTACGGGGTTCGAACCCTGGGTAAGCCACTCACGTCTGTTGTTTTTCTGTTGTCTAGTGTTCTACTTCTTTACTTTTTGTCTCTTGGGGCTGTTTTGAGAGCTTCTTTTCGGACAAATAAGAGGTGCCATTGGTGCGATCAGCAGCTTCGTCGTCCCAAGTGCTTTCAAGTATATAAAGAGGCAGAAAATAAAGTGGTTTGTCTGTCTCATGAGAATGGAACCCGATACTTGCGATACTCGCCTATAACCTCAGACTATTTGGTTTAAGGGCATAAGGTAGACCGTGAAGCAGACTGATAGGCAATATTACAGAAATCCTATAGCAGCATATGCTCACATCAGCCAATGCATCATCATCATCAGCTACCGTCTCCACAACGAAGGTTGGCTGTAATGGATCTCCAACGTCTTCTGTCTCTTGTGTTGGTGGTGCACTCTGATAGACTCTTTCCTGTCCATCTCTTGATGTTATCTTCCCACTTATAGCGCTGTCTTCCCCTTGCACGTTTGCCTTCAACTCTCCCTTCTATTATGGTCTTCATGCAATGCACCATGCTTCTTATCTTTCAAAAGGAGTCCAATAGGTATAGTTTTCTCACGCGCCCGTCTTTCAATGGTTCTGCAGTAGGTATAATCTTCTCAGACGCCCGCCTTCTCATTGCCCCTGTCAATACGTATATTCTGTTAACACGCTCATTCTTTTGACAGTTCTACAGTGAGTATAATCTTATCGCGCGTCCATCTATTCTCCAGCAGGCATAATCTTTCTTCAGGTAAGAAACTAGCTTTATATGTTGTCTTCTTATACTCATCGTTCAGAAAGTATTCAAGAAGTATAGTTTTCCCGCATCTACATCTTTCAAGAAGTCTGCAGTTTGTCTAGTGTTGTCTCACGTTCATTTTTCAACAGGTTCGACTTAGCGTGTACTGATGCACAATATGACTTATAGTTGGGGAAAGAAGGGGGGGGGGGGGGGGGGGTCTTATAGCTTTTCTCGTGCCATGGACCCCTTTTTATTGTCCCGTGAAGGTTGCTGACCCCTTTGATTGTCTGGTGAAGGTTGCGAATCACTTGCGTAATTAAAATATATGCATTGAAATAATACATTTTATTACAAACAATTTTTTTTTTTTGACGATTAAATATATTCATACTGACATACACAAACAATGTACCAAAGGAATATGTTTCTTTAAATGAAAAAACGCTATGATATTTTACCGAGTAAAGGTTTTGGTGAAAATAAAATTAAAAGGTGTAAGTTATGTGCACGGATCCCCCAGAATCATGCGCCCCCTCCCGCAAGTGGTCGGTGAACCACAGGTTAAGAAACTCGGACTTATATGAAGACATCAAAGGTCTACAATCTTAATATTTGCCTCCTCAAACTATACTACGTTTGTTTCTAAAATTTAAATAAACAGAAAAAAAATCCGTTTATTTTGTAAAGCGGAAGTGCATTTTTCCAAATGCACGAGGTTTGTTTATTTTATTTTATTTTTTATTTTTGGCTTCCTTTTGTTCACAGTTCTATTTAGATCATTTGACCTGTTCAAAGAAGGAACATGCAATAATTTGTCTGTGCTTTCTTGCATAAATGGACAACAAAAGATAAAATGAAGGCGTAGAATTTCGCTGCAAAGTGTTGGACGATCGATACATTATATTAGAAGATGTAATGAGAGATAGGACGAACGTGCGTATTTGAACTCGGCTATGGTATTGATTGAATTTTGTGGCTGCAGACCTGAGTTTCCCCGGGTGTTAGCGTGTGAAGTTAATTTTGAGCATGCGTGGGCGAAGGCCTGTGTATAGTTTTAAACTGTTCTGACTAGGTTATGTAAATTTCTGGTGAAAACACGTTGCAGAGTTAGAATTGCGTTGCTTTAAGTAGATTGCGACTACCTGTTGTATACACAGATGTAATGGGTAATGTTGCAAAAGATTAAATATGAAGAGAAATACATAGGTGATGTGAGAAATAAAAGGAGAAAAGTGAAGTAGAGGAGGGTTTCTTAACCTTTTTTCAGCTTAAGACCTTTTGATTTTCCGGTAAAAGTTACGGATCCCTTTGATTGTTCGGTGAAGGTTACGGATCCCTTTGATTGTCCGGTGAAGGTTACGGATCCCTTTGATTGTCCGGTGAAAGTTAAGGATCCCTTTGATTGTCCGGTGACGGTTACGGGCGGCTTCTTAGAAAAAATGTACCTGAGCTCATGTAAAAAATTGTTATATTTAAAGTTTTAGGTTATGTACACCGGCCCCCGAGAATCCATTCCCGAACTCTCAAGTGGACCACAGGTTGAGAAGCCCTGAAGTAGAGGATTGTGAAGATGAAGAAGAAACCAGGAAGCAGAATGTGATGATGATGATGTTGTTGAAGACACCATGATTAATGATGATGTCGAAGGTACGATAATTAATGATGATGTTGATGACATCAAAGATATAATGATTAATGATAAAGATGAATATAATGATTAATGGTAAAGATGATGTTTTTGAAAATACCATGGTTAATGAAGGACGAGGATTAATTATGATCTGATGATTTAAAAGACGTGATGATTAATGATATTGACGGTTTTGAAAATGTGATGAATGATTAATGATGTTGATGACGTGAAGATTAATTATGATGGCGATGTTGAAAATATGATAATTATTTATTGTAATGATGTTGTTGAGGATATGAGGATTCATATGATGATGTTGTAGTAGAAGATATGATCATTAACCATGATGATGATGATGTTGTTGAAGGCATAATGATTAATGATGATTGTGATGTAGTTGCTTAAGATATGATAATGATGATGTTGACGATACGATGATGATGACCAGCGATATAAAATGAATCGAAGAAAAATTGTGATTTTCAATGATAATAAAGAGAAGATTGTACACCGGGGAAAAAGAAGAAGAGAAAATGAACGAAAGAACAAGAATGCATGAAATAGTGATATGAATACCAAAGACGAAAAAGTTGGGGAATCATCTCACTAAAATTAGCAGACGATCACGTTGAAGTCTCAGCCAGGACTTGCGTTTAACTAACATTCATATTTATTTGAATAACAAAATCCAAATATAATCTCAACTTCTAACATTTCCTGCATTTTTTAACACTTGCTCAGGCAAGAAAGTCTTTTACATTCTAACAAGAACAACCTGTATACTGGTCGTCTGCAGATTCAACCGTGATAGGCGTCTGCCATTCTGCGCAATACCAGTGGGCGTAGGTGCCTGGTGCGTACTAGATAAACATTACGTGGGTGTTAAAAACCAAACAACGATGTAATCCAAAGGCGGGATGGCCTATAGTCGACAACAGCTGAGGAGAAATGTCGTATTTGTAGTAAGTTAATTGTCCCTACGACTGTCATAGTTATAAATCAAGGACTATGTCTTGATGTACTAATGCACTGATCGATGTTTGGAGTCACAAAAGTGCAATTTTGTAGGAGGAAAAAATGTTACCGTTCCAAGGGAAATAATCGAGAATATGAACGAATACATCGAATTTCTCTGCAGGAGGAGTTATATTAAACAGAAAATAGTTCATGCAGATTCTCCAACTGGTGGAATTCATTATTCATAATATATGTATGCTCCATACAGAGCAAGGAGCCACTCTTGCAGCTAGCAATTTTGTTCAGAATCGAATTTAAAGACGAACCTAGATTTTAGAGTATTCAAATTTAAGGGGAATAAAAATATTTACGTTTTCCAAAATCACAGTTTCGGTTTCAAATTTTTACCCACTGAAACTACAGAAGCGTTCGATATTCACCGACAGAACAACTAGGGCCGGATATTGGGTATAGAAATGATGGCCACTGCTTCCTAACGAGCATGTTTTGATAACTTGTAAACTCAGCAAACTGCCACAGTAAGATCTGGAAGGAATTATTCACCATACATAGACATAAAAAGAGGTGTCAGACAAGGCAGTGCTGTCCCCACGCCTATTTAATCTATACACCGAAATAATTTTCAAACAGATACAGGAAATACCAGGACTGAACATCAGTGGAAGGTCAATAAACAACCTTAGATATGCAGATGATACCGTGTTGTTAGCTGAAAGCGAACAGGAGTTACAAAAACTAGTGAAGCAAGTGAACAGTATAAGTCAAGAATATGGACTCGACATTAATGTTGAGAAAACAAAAACTATGATAATTAGCAAAACAGACGATAAACCCACATTAAAGATAAGCGTAAATGGGAAAATCCTGGAACAAGGCAAGAGCTACCGGTACGTATATCTTGGTCATATAATAACAGAAGATGGCAGATGTCAAACAGAAATCAAGAAGAGAATCGGAATGGTCAAAGCTACATTCAACAACATGAAACATATACTGACATCTAAACAGTTATCTCACAAATTAAAACTGAGAATCATAAAGTATTATATATATTCTGCATTTCTGTATGGTGCAGAATCATGGACAATGAATAAGCATTTGGAAGAAAGAATTGAGGCTCTTGAAATGTGGATATATAGAAGAATGGGGCGTATCTCGTGGAAAGAGAAGAAAACAAATAAGGCGGTCCTAGAAAATCTAGGTATGAAAAGAGAACTAATGAAGGAGGTTAAAGTTCGGCACCTAAAATACTTTGGCCACATAACAAGGCATAACACCTTGCAGAAGACCATAATAGAAGGGAGAGGTGAAGGCAAACGTGCAAGGGGAAGACAGCGC
Source organism: Oreohelix idahoensis (assembly GCA_024509875.1). Taxonomy (NCBI): domain Eukaryota; kingdom Metazoa; phylum Mollusca; class Gastropoda; order Stylommatophora; family Oreohelicidae; genus Oreohelix; species Oreohelix idahoensis. The sequence goes on from JAMPIV010009013.1 coordinate 667,795, forward strand.
TATAAGTGGGAAGATAACATCAAGAGATGGACAGGAAAGAGTCTTTCAGAGTGTACCACCAAGACAAGAGACAGAAGACGTTGGAGATCCATTACAGCCAACCTTTGTTGTGGAGATGGCAGCTGATGATGATGAAACTCATCATGTTAAAATCAATTGCCTGAGAAAGTATCACTGACAAAAGCATAGTCCTTCTACAAACGTAGGCCAAGACTCTACCGTGCCATCAGCGTGAGGTCTTTTAATGTCCTCCTCATCACATTCATGTCTATCTCCTAGAGGCGAGTTTAAAGTATTTGGTACTCAGGGCGGATCCCATATTTGGCACGTCGCCCCTATCCCAATGCGTAAAAACACAGAAAAATACATTATACTTACAAGTAGATTTTTAAACATTACAGTACTGTCACCCTAGGCGGACCGCCCCACCCCCATAGTACGCCACCGCATCTCCAGCTCCGTGTGCTTTTTGGGTCGGCCTCTACCTCTCTTACCATGGGGTTTACAGAACAAGGACTACCTTGTAATGCTATCAACGGATTTCCTGTGTGTCCTATCTATCGCCCAGCGTTTCTTGTTAATAAAATAACATTGCAATTTCGAAAGCTGTACTTGTGAAAGTTTTAAGCTCAATGGATGGCACTGAATTCCTCGCTTTTGTCTGTTTCTTCTTTTTACATAAAATGTAGTCACATAGAAGATAGAGTGTTGAGATGGCAAAATGGTTAGAACGCTTGCCTCCCAGTCGCAAAGTTACCTAATTCCGGGATCGAAACATGGCAGCTTCACGCTCCAATCTACCCAGCTGTAAGATTTCCTGATTCTGATCTTGGATTAGGAAAGGCAAAGGTGGCGAGGAAGGGGAATGATCATCCCACTTCATAAAGCTGGACCTAATACAGTGAAGTCTCTAACACTTCACTCCCATACGGCAATATCTGCTATGGGACTACATTTACCTTTACGAGACTAGCTTTACCTCTAGATAGCAAATACTGCCGTAGAGGAGTGGTGTGTTAGAGGCTTCACAAAACTACTGTAGGTGTCAGGCTGTATGAGGTAGGGGGACCAGTTTCCTTACTTGCTGGTGTCTTTACAATGTACCGAATATTCCACCCCCTCCCCCCTACTATTTCTATTAGGTAATACAGACATCGACTGATTCATCTATTGCTTTCGTTCCTTACGGATGACTGAACCACCAGTTCAGCATGCCCACTTACAAGCTGTCTTCGTCAAATCACGTGCTTATGCATATCTGAATTATATCGTTTTAAATAATGAGATTTAAAAAACAAAAATAGCTTTATCATTTTCGTGTGGTGCACCTAGACAGTGAATGTTCAAGCTGTGATTCGCCATATTGTTAAAGCTATTGGTTCGTAGCTAAGCAAGGTGTGCCGTCATAAGTCAACGAAATCCAGACGACTTGGTTCAAACAGACAGGCACAACTGGGACGGAATGCAAACTCAAAAGTTAAAACCACTTGCTGCGTTTTGTGCTATGTTAACGGCAGTGGGTTTTTTTTTTAACTCCATTCAATATTGTGAAACTCTCTCGTTGTCGGTGACCTCGACCGCTTGCAGGCCAAAGTACCTGCCGGGCTAGAGCAAGACAGTAGTCAAAAGACAGCTTGCACTCTTACGTTCTAAGAAGAGTCTGTCTAGGGATTTAGAGGGTAAAGGTAAAAGGGTAATCCCATAGCAGATACTGTACTGCCGGAGGGGATAGAAGTGTTAGAGACTTCTCTAGCATCGAGAGGAGGGGGTGACCAGCTCCCTTCCTCGCTGGCTTTTCCTACCCTAACTCAAGGAGCAGAGTCAGGTACCCATTTACAGCAGGGTAGACTGAAGCGTGTCGGTACCGTGATTCCGAACCCAGCATCTTTGCCGCGAGACACTAGTACTTATAGAAGGTAACACCTCAAAAGAAAAGTGTTAAAAAAAAGTTATTCTTTAGAATTATCAAAAAAAAAAAAAAAACCAGTGAATTAAGGTAGGTTATTGCTGACATTAGAAAGAAGGAATCCAGTATGTTTTTTTTTTCGGTGGTTTTTTTTTTGGGGGGGGAGGGGGGGGGAAGTAAATTTGTAGAATGAAAAATAATCACATCTATTGAGGAAATTCCAGGAATATCAGTTGGTGGACATGACATACTGTACATAACTTGATGTACGTTGATGATACAGTCTTAATAGTCAAAAGTGTCAAGGAGTTGCAGGAAATGATTGATACAGTAGTGACAGAAAGTAAAAATGAAAGCCTTAGCCTTAATAACAATAAGACATAAGAAATGGTCATCTCCAAGACAACGATTTCTTCTGACTGCACTATCAAAATAGATGGAACCGTTTTAACACAGCGACATTTGCTGAGGGAGACTGAGCATCTATGGGTTTGCACGGAGTACAGTGAGATGGATTCTGTTTAACAATAACAATAACACAGCTCGATATATTCACATACCTGGGCACGTTAATAACATTCGATGGAAGATGCATCTCAGAAGTCAAGGGCAGAGTAGCTCAGGCAAAAACAGCATACTATCGTTGATTGTTTACTGTGCTCTGGTTCTGAGCTCTCTCAAGAAATTGCAACGTCCTGCAGAGAGCCACTTCTCAGCTCCCCCTGCCTATCACTGAGTACATAGTAGGATCCTCCTGCATGCAGTCAACCAGGTCAAAGCCAAAGAAACACGTCTAGGGTTCTATAAGATGGAAAGTATTTTGTTCAACAACTCTTTGTCAGTGGAAGTAAGAAAGAGAGTTCTTCAGTGTTATATAGAACCAACCCTGACATACGGAAGTCAGTCATGGACAATTAGTAAACTAGTAGGAAAAGTACTAGAGGCCACAAAGATGTGGTTTTATAGAATGTGACGTACGTCTAGTTTGACAAGTGAATTTTCCCTGATATGATGGATGATTTAAGGGACCCTTAGCTTTTCATAACATTAGAACCCCTGAACATTTGTTGTAACTTTTCGTTTGCCAGAACGCATTCCACCGGGACTCATGTAGGATACAGCGACGAGATCAAAGAGACAGACCGAGGGATCTTAAGGGAGACTATCGGCGCTATCAAAGACAGTAGTTTTCCCTGATACGAGACGCAGTTGCTTGCCGCTAATTTCGCGTCTCGGTGTCAATCGAGGAACCGAGCGAACGGGGGAAAGCGAAACGGGCAGCAGCGAGCGGATACGAAGACCAGGGGGCGGCTTCTTCTCTTGATTTGGCGGTCAGATCCCCAAAAGTTCGTGAGATCAAATAAGTTGTCAAGTTTATCATGTCCCACTCAACTTACATTCCACTTTAGCTAAATAGACCATGAAGAACTAGACACGTTATCACTCGCTGGCCAGACCTTTACAGAAGCACTAGCTTTATTGAAATCTTGTTATAGATTTTCCCCTGGATTTTATATATATTTGCAGTGATTTCTAATTCTGTGCAAAGCGGTAAAATATATATTGTGTAAAGTGATCAGTGGTCTAGTCATTCTATTTCAAGGGATTTTGTGTTAATTTAAATCTATTTAATTAAACCATCTCAAGAGTTCCAGTTTTAAATATAATGATCTATCTATTATATTATTTCAAAAGATAATAGATGCTTAAATTAACTTTTAAAGTCGCGAAGGAATTTATAATTAATAAATTCAGTTAAGTCCTAGTTTTATAGATGGTGGTTTTTAACCTCTACACCTCACGGTAGAAGGGGAACGACTAAGTAAGTAAGGTTTTTAACCACTAGAATTCGCGCAGTGTTTATTAAATACATAATTAAATACTCGAGTGTATTATAGGCTTAACGGGAAATTCATCGCGCTTTAGAAGGTTATTTGTTTTCGGTATATTACATGTCTTTTTTTTCTTTCATACAGAGTGATCGTAACCTGTGCGATCCCAGCATTAAGACAGCAATAAAGAAATCAATCTAAGCAAGGCAAAGCATAAACAGTGTGTAGAGTTCCCCTGACGCAGAACTTGTTGAGACTGTGTAAATTTTTAATCTTTGAGGCGATTCTATGTTTGGAATTCCGCTATCTAACTTATAGCAAAGAAAGCACACCCAAAGACAAATTTAACGCACCATCAAACAACTTAAGTCGTAACGGGAAGAAGAACACTGGCCCGAGCTTTGTTAGTTTACTGACACAGAGAGATAATTCATAATTTCCTGAACAGTGATGTGACTTAGTTTTCTCACTGGACTTAAACCATACCTCACGGATAAAGTGTACCAGCACGCGTAAGAATTTTATTATCAGCGGCATAGCCAAATAGACCACACCATCCTCACCCCGGTATCAGAGACCGTGCCCTCCCATAGAAACTGTTATTAAGAAAAGAGACACAACTACAGATTCATTTTCCAGCGATTACGGGATCCTTTTATGTGCTGACCGCCTACCCGATAATCTGGGGCTAGAACTTGAACAAACACTCATACATTTAGTTGAGGTGTAACTGCTGTTGTGTTATTCTATGGAGTGCAAGATTTTTTCACAATCGGTAAGTGAGAGCAAGATGAGTGAAGGCCTTTGCTAGCGCGTGTATGAATGACAGGAAATTAATTCTTTTGTGTGACCATTTTGTTAACTTGCTTACCTGGTAACATATATCTTTTCTGTATACCCTACATTGTTCCTTTAAGTGGGATAGTTGATAATTTGTTAACTCTGTTTAAAACCACCTCCTTTCCATTTGCTTAGTAAAGGGAAGAACAGCTGGGAAGAACAGGTTTTTTTCTATCACTTATACCTAACTTGGTAACACCTCTTTCAGAGTAATTAACTTTACTGTTAGGTTAACGTACCCGTGTTCCTGATATTATCTATCTCTGGACTGGGTTTGTCTTTGTCTAATGAGCGGGAAGGGCTTAGTCGATACCAATCTTCTTCACCCCCTCCCAAACTTGTTATTTGCATTTGTGTACTTATGATAATTTATGTAATATCTGATATTTTTAGTAATTGATGTTTAAAGTGAATAAAATCACCTAAACTCATTTAGTTCTGTGTGTTGGATATACCCAAAGCCCAACATTTCCCCTATTCGTTTAATATAGTTTGTATCAACGTCGTGTGTGTGTTTGAAAACACCGAATCGGTGAGCGCGCAGATGCGAGTCTGGAAAACTGGCAAATAATTGTTTGACCAGGAGAGTGAAAGAGAAGATTGAGAGACACGATTTGTCGTAAATAAGTCTGTCTTTACTCTCCTCCAGCACGCTGTGAAGTAACTATTAAATCTCTACATTTTCTATCACTGAGCTTTCCATCATCATTTTCCACTCTAAACCGGACCACTATTTCTACGACTCTTTTCTCTCAAAATAAATTTACGACATAGAAGAATGTTAAAATACCAATGTTAGCTAACAGGAGTAATGAAAGATGTTCTGAAAGATGCCAATGAAAGATGTTCTGAAAGATGCCAATGAAAGATGTTCTGAAAGATGCCAATGAAAGATGTTCTGAAAGATGCCAATGAAAGATGCCAATGAAAGATGTTCTGAAAGATGCCAATGAAAGATGCCAATGAAAGATGCCAATGAAAGATGCCAATGAAAGATGCCAATGAAAGATGCCAATGAAAGATGCCAATGAAAGATGCCAATGAAAGATGCCAATGAAAGATGCCAATGAAAGATGCCAATGAAAGATGCCAATGAAAGATGCCAATGAAAGATGTTCTGAAAGATGCCAATGAAAGATGTTCTGAAAGATGCCAATGAAAGATGCCAATGAAAGATGTTCTGAAAGATACCAATGAAAGATGTTCTGAAAGATGCCAATGAAAGATGCCAATGAAAGATGCCAATGAAAGATGTTCTGAAAGATGCCAATGAAAGATGTTCTGAAAGATGCCAATGAAAGATGCCAATGAAAGATGTTCTGAAAGATGCCAATGAAAGATGTTCTGAAAGATGCCAATGAAAGATGCCAATGAAAGATGTTCTGAAAGATGCCAATGAAAGATGTTCTGAAAGATGCCAATGAAAGATGCCAATGAAAGATGCCAATGAAAGATGCCAATGAAAGATGCCAATGAAAGATGCCAATGAAAGATGCCAATGAAAGATGCCAATGAAAGATGCCAATGAAAGATGTTCTGAAAGATGCCAATGAAAGATGTTCTGAAAGATGCCAATGAAAGATGCCAATGAAAGATGCCAATGAAAGATGTTCTGAAAGATGCCAATGAAAGATGCCAATGAAAGATGCCAATGAAAGATGTTCTGAAAGATGCCAATGAAAGATGCCAATGAAAGATGTTCTGAAAGATGCCAATGAAAGATGTTCTGAAAGATGCCAATGAAAGATGCCAATGAAAGATGTTCTGAAAGATGCCAATGAAAGATGTTCTGAAAGATGCCAATGAAAGATGCCAATGAAAGATGTTCTGAAAGATGCCAATGAAAGATGTTCTGAAAGATGCCAATGAAAGATGCCAATGAAAGATGCCAATGAAAGATGCCAATGAAAGATGCCAATGAAAGATGCCAATGAAAGATGCCAATGAAAGATGCCAATGAAAGATGCCAATGAAAGATGTTCTGAAAGATGCCAATGAAAGATGTTCTGAAAGATGCCAATGAAAGATGCCAATGAAAGATGTTCTGAAAGATGCCAATGAAAGATGTTCTGAAAGATGCCAATGAAAGATGCCAATGAAAGATGCCAATGAAAGATGCCAATGAAAGATGCCAATGAAAGATGTTCTGAAAGATGCCAATGAAAGATGTTCTGAAAGATGCCAATGAAAGATGCCAATGAAAGATGTTCTGAAAGATGCCAATGAAAGATGTTCTGAAAGATGCCAATGAAAGATGCCAATGAAAGATGTTCTGAAAGATGCCAATGAAAGATGCCATTGAAAGATGCCAATGAAAGATGCCAATGAAAGATGCCAATGAAAGATGGCAATGAAAGATGCCAATGAAAGATGCCAATGAAAGATGCCAATGAAAGATGCCAATGAAAGATGTTCTGAAAGATGCCAATGAAAGATGTTCTGAAAGATGCCAATGAAAGATGCCAATGAAAGATGTTCTGAAAGATGCCAATGAAAGATGTTCTGAAAGATGCCAATGAAAGATGCCAATGAAAGATGCCAATGAAAGATGTTCTGAAAGATGCCAATGAAAGATGTTCTGAAAGATGCCAATGAAAGATGCCAATGAAAGATGTTCTGAAAGATGCCAATGAAAGATGTTCTGAAAGATGCCAATGAAAGATGCCAATTTTTTTTTTTTTTTCGTACGCCCGCTAATACTCGAGGCGAAATCTCAGGTTATTATTTTTATGTCTAGCCTGACATTGATTTTACGTGAGTATCCCTTTTTCTTGTACAGAGACAGGTGTCCCTCGCCATTCAGGCAAATACTCTCCGATTTCGGAGGTACCCATTACAGCTGGGTCGGCTCAGGAGCCGCCAATCCCTGGTCGACGACACTCCTTCAAATGTCTTCGCCAGGTCTCGAGTTAATCCAGTCCAAATCCCGGTCGACGAAAAATCCTCAAATGCCGTCGTCCGGGTTTGATCCTGAATCACCCGGTCGCCAGAGCGGTGTTGTAACCACTACGCTAGCGCGGCTCCTAAAGATGCCAATGAACGATGTTCTGAAAGATGCCAATGAAAGATGTTCTGAAAGATGCCAATGAAAGATGCCAATGAAAGATGTTCTGAAAGATGCCAATGAAAGATGTTCTGAAAGATGCCAATGAAAGATGCCAATGAAAGATGTTCTGAAAGATGCCAATGAAAGATGTTCTGAAAGATGCCAATGAAAGATGCCAATGAAAGATGCCAATGAAAGATGCCAATGAAAGATGCCAATGAAAGATGTTCTGAAAGATGCATATGAAAGATGTTCTGAAAGATGCCAATGAAAGATGCCAATGAAAGATGTTCTGAAAGATGCCAATGAAAGATGTTCTGAAAGATGCCAATGAAAGATGCCAATGAAAGATGTTCTGAAAGATGTCAATGAAAGATGTTCTGAAAGATGCCAATGAAAGATGCCAATGAAAGATGTTCTGAAAGATGTCAATGAAAGATGTTCTGAAAGATGCCAATGAAAGATGCCAATGAAAGATGTTCTGAAAGATGCCAATGAAAGATGTTCTGAAAGATGCCAATGAAAGATGCCAATGAAAGATGTTCTGAAAGATGCCAATGAAAGATGTTCTGAAAGATGCCAATGAAAGATGCCAATGAAAGATGTTCTGAAAGATGCCAATGAAAGATGTTCTGAAAGATGCCAATGAAAGATGCCAATGAAAGATGCCAATGAAAGATGCCAATGAAAGATGTTCTGAAAGATGCCAATGAAAGATGCCAATGAAAGATGTTCTGAAAGATGCCAATGAAAGATGTTCTGAAAGATGCCAATGAAAGATGCCAATGAAAGATGTTCTGAAAGATGCCAATGAAAGATGTTCTGAAAGATGCCAATGAAAGATGCCAATGAAAGATGTTCTGAAAGATGTCAATGAAAGATGTTCTGAAAGATGCCAATGAAAGATGCCAATGAAAGATGCCAATGAAAGATGCCAATGAAAGATGTTCTGAAAGATGCCAATGAAAGATGCCAATGAAAGATGTTCTGAAAGATGCCAATGAAAGATGTTCTGAAAGATGCCAATGAAAGATGCCAATGAAAGATGTTCTGAAAGATGTCAATGAAAGATGTTCTAAAAGATGCCAATGAAAGATGCCAATGAAAGATGCCAATGAAAGATGCCAATGAAAGATGCCAATGAAAGATGCCAATGAAAGATGTTCTGAAAGATGCCAATGAAAGATGTTCTGAAATATGCCAATGAAAGATGCCAATGAAAGATGTTCTGAAAGATGCCAATGAAAGATGTTCTGAAAGATGCCAATGAAAGATGCCAATGAAAGATGTTCTGAAAGATGCCAATGAAAGATGTTCTGAAAGATGAAAATGAAAGATGCCAATGAAAGATGCCAATGAAAGATGCCAATGAAAGATGCCAATGAAAGATGCCAATGAAAGATGTTCTGAAAGATGCCAATGAAAGATGTTCTGAAAGATGCCAATGAAAGATGCCAATGAAAGATGCCAATGAAAGATGCCAATGAAAGATGCCAATGAAAGATGCCAATGAAAGATGCCAATGAAAGATGCCAATGAAAGATGCTAATGAAAGATGCCGATGAAAGATGTTCTGAAAGATGCCAATGAAAGATGTTCTGAAAGATGCCAATGAAAGATGCCAATGAAAGATGCCAATGAAAGATACCAATGAAAGATGTTCTGAAAGATGCCAATGAAAGATGTTCTGAAAGATGCCAATGAAAGATGCTAATTCTGAAAGATGCCATTGAAAGATGCCAATGCTGAAAGATGCCAATGAAAGATGCCAATGAAAGATGCCAATGAAAGATGACAATGAAATATGCCAATGCTGAAAGATGCCAATGCTGAAAGATGCCAATGAAAGATGCCAATGAAAGATGCCAATGAAAGATGCCAATGCTGAAAGATGCCAATGAAAGATGCCAATGAAAGATGCCAATGAAAGATGACAATGAAAGATGCCAATGCTGAAAGATGCCAATGCTGAAAGATGCCAATGAAAGATGCCAATGAAAGATGCCAATGAAAGATGCCAATGCTGAAAGATGCCAATGAAAGATGCCATTGAAAGATGCCAATGAAAGATGCCAATGCTGAAAGATGCCAATGAAAGATGCCAGTGAAAGATGCCCATGAAAGATGCCAATGAAAGATGCCAATGAAAGATGCCAATGAAAGATGCCAATGAAAGATGCCAATGAAAGATGCCAATGAAAGATGCCAATGAAAGATGCCAATGAAAGATGTTCTGAAAGATGCCAATGAAAGATGTTCTGAAAGATGCCAATGAAAGATGCCAATGAAAGATGTTCTGAAAGATGCCAATGAAACATGCCAATGAAAGATGTTCTGAAAGATGCCAATGAAAGATGTTCTGAAAGATGCCAATGAAAGATGCCAATGAAAGATGCCAATGAAAGATGCCAATGAAAGATGCCAATTAAAGATGCCAATGAAAGATGTTCTGAAAGATGCCAATGAAAGATGTTCTGAAGGATGCCAATGAAAGATGCCAATGAAAGATGTTCTGAAAGATGCCAATGAAAGATGTTCTGAAAGATGCCAATGAAAGATGCCAATGAAAGATGTTCTGAAAGATGCCAATGAAAGATGTTCTGAAAGATGCCAATGAAAGATGCCAATGAAAGATGCCAATGAAAGATGCCAATGAAAGATGCCAATGAAAGATGTTCTGAAAGATGCCAATGAAAGATGTTCTGAAAGATGCCAATGAAAGATGCCAATGAAAGATGTTCTGAAAGATGCCAATGAAAGATGTTCTGAAAGATGCCAATGAAAGATGCCAATGAAAGATGCCAATGAAAGATGCCAATGAAAGATGTTCTGAAAGATGCCAATGAAAGATGTTCTGAAAGATGCCAATGAAAGATGCCAATGAAAGATGCCAATGAAGGATACCAATGAAAGATGTTCTGAAAGATGCCAATGAAAGATGTTCTGAAAGATGCCAATGAAAGATGCTAATTCTGAAAGATGCCATTGAAAGATGCCAATGCTGAAAGATGCCAATGAAAGATGGCAATGAAAGATGCCAATGAAAGATGACAATGAAAGATGCCAATGCTGAAAGATGCCAATGCTGAAAGATGCCAATGAAAGATGCCAATGAAAGATGCCAATGAAAGATGCCAATGCTGAAAGATGGCAATGAAAGATGCCAATGAAAGATGCCAATGAAAGATGACAATGAAAGATGCCAATGCTGAAAGATGCCAATGCTGAAAGATGCCAATGAAAGATGCCAATGCTGAAAGATGCCAATGAAAGATGCCAATGAAAGATGCCAATGAAAGATGCCAATGCTGAAAGATGCCAATGAAAGATGCCAATGAAAGATGCCAATGAAAGATGCCATTGAAAGATGCCAATGAAAGATGCCAATGCTGAAAGATGCCAATGAAAGATGCCAATGAAAGATGCCCATGAAAGATGCCAATGAAAGATGCCAATGAAAGATGCCAATGAAAGATGCCAATGCTGAAAGATGCCAATGCTGAAAGATGCCAATGAAAGATGCTAATGAAAGATGCCAATGAAAGATGCCAATGCTGAAAGATGCCAATGAAAGATGCCAATGAAAGATGCCAATGAAAGATGACAATGAAAGATGCCAATGCTGAAAGATGCCAATGCTGAAAAAGATGCCAATGAAAGATGCCAATGAAAGATGCCAATGAAAGATGCCAATGCTGAAAGATGCCAATGAAAGATGCCATTGAAAGATGCCAATGAAAGATGCCAATGCTGAAAGATGCCAATGAAAGATGCCAATGAAAGATGCCCATGGAAGATGCCAATGAAAGATGCCAATGAAAGATGCCAATGAAAGATGCCAATGCTGAAAGATGCCAATGCTGAAAGATGCCAATGAAAGATGCCAATGAAAGATGCCAATGAAAGATGCCATTGAAAGATGCCAATGAAAGATGCCAATGAAAGATGCCAATGAAAGATGCCAATGCTTAAAGATGCCAATGAAAGATGCCAATGAAAGATGCCAATGCTGAAAGATGCCAATGCTGAAAGATGCCAATGAAAGATGCCAATGAAAGATGCCAATGAAAGATGCCATTGAAAGATGCCAATGAAAGATGCCAATGAAAGATGCCAATGAAAGATGCCAATGCTGAAAGATGCCAATGAAAGATGCCAATGAAAGATACCAATGAAAGATGCCAATGAAAGATGCCAATGAAAGATACCAATGAAAGATGCCAATGAAAGATGCCAATGAAAGATACCAATGAAAGATGCCAATGAAAGATGCCAATGAAAGATGCCAATGAAAGATGCCAATGAAAGATGCCAATGCTGAAAGATGCCAATGAAAGATGCCAATGAAAGATGCCAATGAAAGATGACAATGAAAGATGCCAATGCTGAAAGATGCCAATGCTGAAAGATGCCAATGAAAGATGCCAATGAAAGATGACAATGAAAGATGCCAATGCTGAAAGATGCCAATGCTGAAAGATGCCAATGAAAGATGCCAATGAAAGATGCCAATGAAAGATGCCAATGCTGAAAGATGCCAATGAAAGATGCTAATGCTGAAAGATGCCAATGAAAGATGCCAATGAAAGATGCCCATGAAATATGCCAATGAAAGATGCCAATGAAAGATGCCAATGAAAGATGCCAATGCTGAAAGATGCCAATGCTGAAAGATGCCGATGAAAGATGCCGATGAAAGATGCCAATGAAAGATGCCAATGAAAGATGCCAATGCTGAAAGATGCCAATGCTGAAAGATGCCAATGAAAGATGCCAATGAAAGATGCCAATGAAAGATGCCAATGAAAGATGCCAATGAAAGATGCCAATGAAAGATGCCAATGCTGAAAGATGCCAATGAAAGATGCCAATGAAAGATACCAATGAAAGATGCCAAAGAAAGATGCCAATGAAAGATACCAATGAAAGATGCCAATGAAAGATGCCAATGAAAGATACCAATGAAAGATGCCAATGAAAGATGCCAATGAAAGATGCCAATGAAAGATGCCAATGAAAGATGCCAATGCTGAAAGATGCCAATGAAAGATGCCAATGAAAGATGCCAATGAAAGATGACAATGAAAGATGCCAATGCTGAAAGATGCCAATGCTGAAAGATGCCAATGAAAGATGCCAATGAAAGATGACAATGAAAGATGCCAATGCTGAAAGATGCCAATGCTGAAAGATGCCAATGAAAGATGCCAATGAAAGATGCCAATGAAAGATGCCAATGCTGAAAGATGCCAATGAAAGATGCTAATGCTGAAAGATGCCAATGAAAGATGCCAATGAAAGATGCCCATGAAATATGCCAATGAAAGATGCCAATGAAAGATGCCAATGAAAGATGCCAATGCTGAAAGATGCCAATGCTGAAAGATGCCGATGAAAGATGCCGATGAAAGATGCCAATGAAAGATGCCAATGAAAGATGCCAATGCTGAAAGATGCCAATGCTGAAAGATGCCAATGAAAGATGCCAATGAAAGATGCCAATGAAAGATGCCAATGAAAGATGCCAATGAAAGATGCCAATGAAAGATGCCAATGAAAGATGCCAATGAAAGATGCCAATGAAAGATGCCAATGCTGAAAGATGCCAATGAAAGATGCCAATGGAAGATGCCAATGAAAGATGCCAATGCTGAAAGGAAGCTTATTCCTCTGGTTAGAATGAAGCAATCCACTTTCTTTTGCCGTGTTCTCAGAAGGCGGAAGCTGGAGTATATCGTGAAAACAAGAAAGACATAAGGAAACAGAGATAGATGGCTTACTTACTTACTTAGTCGTTCCCTTTCTAACGTGAGGTGTAGAGGTTTGGAAGAGAGAGCGTCAGACTATCATATCGGCTGTCTTCCTCCTGGCCTGGTTCCATTCTAGTCCTCGGTCCTTCAAAGATTGTCTAATGTTGTCCTCCCAGCGGACTCTGGGTTGTCCCGGGGGTCTGGATCCCTGGATCTTTGTTTCCCATGCTTGTCGTGGTAGCCGATCTTCTCCCATTCTGCAGACATGGCCAAACCATCTTAGTTGGGACTGTTCTACTTGGGTCTGCAGGGGGTGGGATTTTAGGCCATGACGTATAGTCTGGTTGCGGACCATGTCTCTTCTTGTTACTTCAACCACCTTCCTCAGATACCTCATTTCTGAGGTTTGGATCTGGCCTTTGTGGGTTGTAGTCATTGCCCATGATTCGCATCCATATGTCAATACTGGGACATAGGTGGAGCGGTGTACAGCCATCTTCATTTTCTTACCATCCTCTCTCTTGCTGAGGAATCCTCGATTAATGGCCTCAAAACGTCTCCCAGCTGCTGGCTTTTCGAGTGGCCAATTCTTCTTTGATGCCTCCCTTTCGGTCTATAATAGCTCCGAGGTATTTAAAGTGGTCGACCTGCTCCAGGACCTGTTCTCCCAGCTTAATCTGATGTCTTCTGTCTTCTTGTGATATCACCATGGATTTTGTTTCAGAGCTGCTTATGACAATCCCTCTCTTCTCCAGCTCTTCCTTCCAGACTTGCAGGTTGGATTGGAGATGCGCCTCTGATTTAGCAATCAGGGCAACATTATCTTGTTCTCTCCTTACATGCCTTGATGACATCATCCATGAGGAGTATGAAAAGATAAGGTGATTGGATATCACCTTGTCTTACACCAGTGGTGGTCCTGAACTCTTCTGACTTATGGTTTGCTGTCCTCGCATAATTTCTGCAAGACTTGTAGAAGCATGAATAGCATGAATCAGAGGTGCTGTAATGTTCTTCCTTGCCAAACAGTTGTAACCGGAATGATGACGACATTAGTAGTTAGCAATTATCCTTTAAATTATTTTAGTACACAAGTTATTGATGACGTCATTTATAACATAGCCTCTTATCGACGTTTTTTTAATAAAGCCTTCTAGACAGATACAGGAAATAATACTTCTTCTTCTTCCTTCTTCCTCGTTCGCCCTGAAAAGGACGGTGGTTGCGTTGTGTCTGTTTACGCCGTAGCTGTGATATCTGCACCTTTCGGTCGACACATCCGACTTCAGCACGGCATTTTTTGGGACCGGGTTTGCCTTCCCTCTTCGATCCGTACTCGCTCAGCCAGACTGCACTGCTGCAGACTGTTTCCAGGACCACCACGTGGAGGTGGAGTACGGTCTTGGTCAGCTCTGGTTCGCTGACCCTGATGCAAGCAGTCAAGCTATGGGTCGCTGACTGCATTCTCTATTGCTGCATCTTTTGGTCCCAGGAAATAATACGAGACCTGAAATCTCTAAACAGAATTAAATATAACCTCGAATAGAAGGTTATACCATTTACTATACAAGTTACTATGATAGCAAATGGTATAACCTGGTATATGTCTGTACATTAGGTGGCATCCATATGTTTGTATATTTGGGGGCATGTATTTGCCTGTATATTTGGTGGCATCCATTTGTGTTGTGTTTGGTGGCACCCATATGTCTGTACAATTGGTGGTATTCATATGTCTGTATATTTGGAGGCACCTATATGCCTGTATATTTTGTGGTATTCATATTTCTGTATATGTGGGTGTACTCATGTATCTATATATTAGGTGGCTCCATATGTCTGTATCTTTGGGGGCATCCATATGTCTGTATATTTTGGAACATGCATATGTCTGTTAGTTTGGGAGCATCCATGTGTCTGTATATTTGGTGGCATCTACATGTCTCTGTATCTTTGGGGGCATCCATATGTCTGTATATTTGGTGGCATCTAGATGTCTCTGTATTTGGGGCACTGTTACGCACAAATAATTACTTTTTCCAAAGTCTTTGTATAATCATTTTTCGTATGTATGATCATTTTTTGACTGAAATGTGTATTATGATATTTTCAGTCAAAGGGACAGAACCCGAGATATTGAGACTACTATTTTTTATGAGTTTACCTTCTCTTGTATCGAGACACGTTCGGTCTATAATTTCTTGAACGAAGCGTGACCATATCTCCTTATTTGGTAGTATCAGTCAACTATTGTAGATGTCTGAAAACCTGTCTTAACGTTTCTGTTCATGACCATAAAAGGCGCGACTGTGTAAGACTTTTATCTCGAATGTTCTTAGAATCGTCTTATGTGAACGGCTACTCAGGTATTGGAGTTCTGCGCATGCCTAAACTTGTAGTTCGTTTGGTGTGTTCCGCCCAGCTCGGGAGTTTAGAAATGGTCTAAGTAGCGAGCGGACGCAAATCTGCGTCTTGTGATTTCTGAGGGAAATACGTTGTCTTTGTGAGTTAGTTAGCTAACTAGACTATTTCCCAGTGTTATTCAAGCCTGCCTGGAGGCATATGTTCGTGGTTGATTTCCGAAGAAAGGTAATTCCTCTTGTATCGAATTTTTTGCTATCATCTAGAAATTCGTCATTTTGTCGCTCTTTGCTCGCCTGTGTGATTCAATGGAGAGGTACTTTGACTAGGATTTTCGCCACCGGTATCTTTATACCTGAACTAGTTATATATATATGGGTCGCTCTAGACCAACAAGACTATTGTCTGTGTTCCAGGATACGTTATATCAGAGATCACGTCCAAGTCAGATGGTTAGGCTTAGGAACGTTATAAAGGTCGGTTTGACCTGTATTCCCAGTATGCTATTCACGTGCAGACAGTAAACGGACTTATTGTATACATCTGATCTGCTAGCATCAGGAAGGGAGCATTTATTATTGTCTATGAACATTAATGATCCGCAGCTGACACTGTTGCAGAAGTTATATGTATGAACTTTAGGCACCCAGATCTGTGCTATATATATATATATATATTATTGATATCAGCTTCATGAACCAGAACTTGATGATATCAAATATACAGAAGCTATTTGTTTACAATACAAATATTAATAATATTGGATTCTACATGACTATCAACCAATATTATTTTGAATGCTGAACTCGTCGAACCATGGTGTGATGTCGTATGACGCATATATACAATAACTATCCATTTTGGTGACCAGACCATTTGGCCAGTATTATAATGAATGCAGACTTTCATTGACTGTAGTGTATTATAACGGAGCTAACGTACCTGGCATCTTTGGGTTAAATCCACCCTTATCATTTTTGGTGGCCAATTGTTGGTTTACTCTGGTACCAGCTATCAAGGGGGTCAACAAACCCAGACATCATCATCAAGCTTTCAAGATTACAGTTCAACTCACTTCCTTCAAGAAAAGTTACTATTGTCGAAAGTATCCAGATTTCCTGACAGTTGCTGATTTTGAAACTACCCGGCGCTGCTCGTGGGTATCCAGTTTTCCGAGCAAACTGTTTTCCTGATCTGTTAGGAAGAAGGACAAGTGCCGTAACAACTGTTCCTAATTGAGAAGGTCAAGTGCTTAAGTCAATTTGTAGAATTCAGAAGGTCAAGTTCAGAAGCTGTTTCCTTTTAGAAGCTCATTTCCTTCGTCATGGCAGTTTATGAGAGCAGATATGGATCAACGTTGGATCATTGTCCTAAGAATGCTGATCACATCCTGTTCTGAACTGTGCTGACGTTTTGGATACATAGAAGTTAAGTGGCCTGTTTTGTTTGTGAACTGTGCCCTTATGTTCTAGCTGAGCCTTCTAAATTCTTTCACACTTTTTGCTATTTGTTACATGTTATATGTTATTTGTATTTGTATATTTATATGTTTATATTTCAGCGGGTTTTCGGTTGGGCGGTGTCTTTCAGTGGAAAATACCACGTCACAGAGGTTTCTACTGTTAGCGTTTTCGTTAGGGACTCTGCGAATTTCCTACTGTGAAATTTGCTAGCGACAACCGTTGCTATATCTGTTTAGTTGTGCTTTATTTTCGTTTTTTGTATATTTTTTTTTTCTTCTCTTTCTGTTCTTTAGTTTCGATTTTATTTGTTTGTATTTGTAGGTCTCCTCTTTTCTATAATTCAGTTCTTTACATAAATTTTTGTTTATACACTGTAGCGTCATTTGTTTGTCATATCTTCGCATTTTGTCATCACATTCTTTGTGATATTTCTTTTAGTTTTCATTGTTTATTTATTTGACTGAAGCGAATGTTTTCGTATTGTTTTGATCCTTGTTGTTGTTTACATTGACTTTGATCTTTGTTATTGTTTACATTGACTTTGATCTTTGTTGTTGTTTACATTGACTTTGATCTTTGTTATTGTTTACATTGTTGTTGACCTTTGTTATTGTTTACACTGTTTTGTTATTGTTTACATAGTTCTTACATAGTTAGCTTTCACTATTGTTACATATACGCTCGTGCACTATTGGTCTATAGTGCACTTATCATAACTAACTGTTGAGTTTTTTGCTTATGCACTATTGTAGTGCAGTTATGATAAATAACTGATGGTTATGCACTGATTTGTGTAGTGCACTGATGATAAAGAGGTGACTTGTGATATTATTATACATTTAATAATACAAGTTGGTGTCAAGTCTTGTTTCCCACAGAGATTGGAGCAAACATAGTGATTATACAAGCACTTTATTAAGTCTTGTTACTATTAAGATTGAAATAAAATAATTAGTTATTTCAGGTACTGATCACACATTATTAGTCATAATGTCTACATTGGACTACTTTATTGAGCAGGGTAAATTCCTTGGAAAGACTGGTGATAAATTAGAAGAATTTGCGACTGCTCAATATGATAAAGCACTAAAGGCGGAAAATGAACAAAAGAAACTGCAGATGCAGGTGGATGAAAAAAGATTCCAAATGGAAATGGAAAAAGAAAATAAGAGACTTGAAAAAGAGGCTGAAAATAAGAGACTTGAAAAAGAGGCTGAAAATAAGAGACTTGAAATAGAGGTTGAAGAAAAAAAGTTACAGGCTCAGGCTGAAGAAAGAAAGTTACAGGCTGAGGCTGAAGAAAGAAAGTTACAGGCTGAGGCTGAAGAAAGAAGGTTACAAAGAGAGTCTGATGAGAGAAAAGCAAAAATGGAGCATGAAGAAAAACTCTTAGCTTTAGAGTTGGAGAAGTTAAAGTTATTGAACACTGGTAATGCTAATGATGCAAATAAGGTGTCAGATAAGACTAATGCTAAGGATTTCAAGCTTAATCTACCAGCATTTAATCCCTCAATCGATGATATAACATTTTATCTAGATAGATTTGAAAGTGCATGTAAGGTGCATAATATAGATAAAACATTATATGTTTATCATCTGTCCAAGATACTTAGAGGTGATGCTTTGACTTTGTTGAGTATGGTAGATGTGCCTGACAAAAACAACTATGAGGTTGTCAGGGCGGCATTGTTAAAGAAGTACCAACTTAACGAGGACGGATATCGTCTTAAATTTAAAAACATGTTACCAGAAACTGGAGTTGAATTCTCTGAATTCATCTCAGGCATTCGTCTTACTTTTTTACGATGGGTTGAGTTGTCTAAGACAGAAAGTACATTTGAGGCTCTTATGGACTTACTACTTAGAGACAAGGTTATGTCTTCTGTTAATGAAGCTTTTCTTTCTTTTCTTCATGAGCGTAAGCCTAAAAACATAAAAGAAATGGAAGAATACTGTAGCCAGTATGTTACTGCGCATCCTCACATAACCATTGGCAACTCTAAAGTAAAAGAAGGTCTGCCAGTTGCTTCGGCGGCACCTTATGGCCCAAATTTTATGCGTAAATTTCAGGGTAGCCAGCAAAATTTCAATAAAAAGAGTAACCGTAATTATGCCCAGAACCATAGTAATCAATTCCAGGGTGATTCTTCTTCCCAGAACTGGAGACAACCTAATACTACACGTATTCTACTCCGGTAACTTTAGAAATTTTCACAAAGGTAATCGGTATAGAGGAAAATATTTTTTGCAGAGACCTCAATACCAAGATAATAGAGGTTCTCAACAGCATAGAGATGGTAATGACAGTTATGGAAACTGGAACTCAAACCAGGATAAAAATTACAGTAGGGACTTTAATGATAATTGCAGAGGCAATAATGGTCGCGGTAGATCGCAACATAAGAGAAAAAGATATCAACAGACAAACTCTGTTCAACAAGAATCTCAGGGAGCAGATAAACAGGTTAATAATGATAAAGACCATAATGCTATCGGATGCTCATCTTTTGATTTTAGTAGGGCAAATAAATGTATCCAATGCAGTACTTTATTTGATCCGAAAACCGTTAGTACTCTAAGCTGTGGTCATCCTTTGCCCGCTCTTCCTGCTAATGTTGCTCATGATGGGAGAGGTTCTCTTATATTACATAAGGGGCTTGTAAATAGTAATCCAGTCTCAGTGTTGTTTGATTCTGGATGTACTACTGTCGGCGTTAGGCAATCTCTTGTAGATCCATCCTGTGCTACAGGAAAAGGCACCAAATGTGACACATTTGGTGGCACGTTGGAAAAGTATCCTACTGCTATAATACACATTGCTACTCCTTTCTTCACGGGAGAGGTCCACGCGTGTCTACTTCCAAACCCTATTGCGGACCTTATTATTGGTCGTATTCACGGAGTTAGGGAATGTACCCCACAGCAGATTGCTGTTTGGGAAGAGCAAAACATTGAAGCTACCAATGCGGTGGTCACAAGAGCACATGCTCTGGATCCACCTCAAACTTCATTAACTAATAATGATGAAGTAAATGACCAAGATAGTCACTTGACTATTACACGTGACTCATTTATCAAATTGCAAGAAGAAGATCCTTCTTTACAAAAATTCTTCATTCTAGCAAAAAAAGGTGATCCTAATCAAAATACTAATAGAAAATCTTGGATTTCTATGAAGAACGGCGTACTTGTACGTATGGTACAAGACTCGACTACGTCCACTCATTCACAAATTCTTGTGCCTAAGAGCATGAGATTGCAAATATTGCAACATGCTCATGACTCGCAATGTGCTGGACATATGGGTTTTTCCCGTACAAAGTCGAGGGTTCTTGCGGCTTTCTTTTGGCCATTTGTGAGCAAGGACATACGAATGTACTGTCGCTCTTGCAAAGTATGTCAGGAGGTCAAATCTAAAGGACCACGACATGCTGCGCCTATCCAGGCTGCTGACATTCCTATTCGCCCTTTTCAAAAAATGGCAATAGATATTATCGGTCCTTTTAGAATTAAGTCGGCTAGAGGACATCAATTTATCCTTACATGTGTCGATATGTGCACACGTTGGCCAGAGGCAATACCTCTCAAGAGCATCTCAACTGCTGATATCGCAGACGCTCTTTGGCTGATATTTTCTCGCTTGGGTTTTCCCGGAGAAATATTGTCAGACCATGGCACTCAACTTATATCAGACACTATGTCACAGGTAATGTCTATGCTACACATTAAAAGGTCTCTCAGCAGTATCTATCACCCAATGTCTAATGGGTTGGTCGAACGTTTAAATAGGACTCTGAAAACTTTACTTGGTAAAATAACTGAGGATCATCCTCAGGATTGGGACAGGGTCTTACCCGCGGCTCTCTTTGCGTATAGAGAGGTCCCCAATGAACATACGGGGTTTTCCCCTTTTGAACTTGTCTTTGGCGCGCAACCGCGCGGCCCTATGTCTTTACTTCACGATCTAATCACTGCCGATAATATTAGCGATGAGACTCAATCTTCTTATGAGTACGTCATTGCTCTTAGGCAAAAGATCATCGAGGCATGCAAACTAGCAACTTCGTCTTCCGAATTTGCTAAAGAAAAGGCAAGGCAGTTTGCAAATAAGAATAGATGTCTACGACAACTTTGTCCAGGTGACAAAGCTCTCGTTCTACTTCCTTCAAGGGAGAACAGACTTCTAATTGCATGGAAAGGTCCATATGCAATAGTCTCCAAAATTTCTGATGTCGACTATGTTGTCGATATTGATGGAAAGCATAAAACTTTCCACATAAATATGCTCACGGAATTTTATGAAAGACCTGACTATTTGCAGCCTATTTTCCAGGCAACGGACAATTCTCAAGCACCTCATGGTCAGTACTCATCTCTGTCAGTTATACAGGATGAGGAAACTACTTTTTCTGATGTCAATCTTCCTCTTTCTATGGTCCCACTTTATTCTACGGAATCTTGGAAAAACGTGACCGTTTCTCCAAATCTTTCCGCTGAGGAACATCGACAAGTTTCTTCGATGTTGCAAACATTTCAGGATGTTCTTACAGACATCCCGGGACACACACATGTCATTGAACATGACATTGTGCTAACTGATCATAATCCTATCAGAGTCAGACCCTATCCAATACCTATCCATTTCCAGTCTCAAGTCGAAAAAGAATTGGATGAAATGATACGTTTGGAAATCATTGAACCATCCACTTCAGCATACTCTTCGTCTATGGTTATTGTTCGAAAGAAGGATAATAACATTCGCATTTGCGTAGATTATCGCAAATTGAACCAAGTTACGAAGTTCGATGCTGAACCTATGCCTTCATTAGAAGAGCTACTCAATAAACTTTCTAATTCTAGATTCTTTACCAAACTAGATTTGTCTAAAGGTTATTGGCAAGTCCCGCTAACTGAACGTGCCAAACCTTTTACAGCTTTTTCTACACCTAGGGGTTTATTCCAATGGAATTTCATGCCTTTTGGTCTTATGAACGCCCCTGCTACATTCGTACGCATGATGCGGCGAATTCTCGCATATCGTACAGATGTCATAGCATACCTAGATGATATCTGTCTATTCAGTGATTCCTGGGAAGATCACTATTTGGGTTTATACGAATTACTGTCTACTCTTCGCGAGTATAACTTGACTGCAAAACCCTCTAAAGCCTTTATAGGATTTAGCGAGATTTCTTTCCTAGGTCATCGTGTTGGTCATGGTCTTTTAAAGACAGAGGACCACAATGTTTCAAAAATACTTAACATTTCGGTCCCTAAGACGAAGAAACAAGTAAGGAGTCTATTAGGTTTGATCCAATTCTACGGACGATTCATTCCGAATCTGTCCTCCATTATGGCACCGCTTTCTACTTTATTGAAGAAAGGGTCGCCTAATCTGATCCGCTGGTCTAAAGAATGTCAATCCTCATTGGACCAGGTTAAAGCCCTATTTTCATCTCCACCTATTCTTAGGTTACCTACTATTGAGAAGACTTTTGTTCTTCGAAGTGACGCCTCGTCAACTGGGATTGGGGCAGCACTAATGCAGGAGTATTCTGATACTCTGCATCCGGTGATGTATATCTCTAGGAAATTAAATGCTGCAGAAAAGAATTACTCGGTTTTAGACCGTGAGTTATTGGCTATGGTATGGTCTATTCTGAAGTTACAAAGATTTCTTCTAGGCGCACATTTCATTGTGGAAACCGACCAGAAAGCGCTTACTGCTATTCAGAGCAAAAACTTGAAGAGCTCGAGGTCCACTCGTTATGCCATAGCTCTTCAACCATTTCATTTCTCGGTTCGAGCTATCCGTGGTTCGGATAATGTAATGGCAGACATTCTGTCCAGATGCCCACACGATTCCACATGATTCTTCTGTCATATATATATTTCCGGATATACAGTCCAATACTATAATGACATGTTAGTAGATTTTTTCTCACTTTTTTGGGGGGAATTTATAACATTGTACCATGTAATTATCTAAGAAGGCTTAGTTAGTGATATACGGGCCAAAAGATCACTCGGCCACATTTAAATAAATTATTTTCAGGATTGTATTAAGAGATTTACCAGTTGTCTTTAAGATTTGTGTTATTGATATTTTCGCAGCACATCATTGAAGTCTGCGAGATTATGTCCATTGTGGAACTTTGAGGATATCAAGTCCTGTCCTAGATTGGGAGCGGATGATGTCCACATCTTCTTCTATTGAATGTTTTATGTCAACGAAGATCAACACATGTATTACTTATTAATTACTGTTGCTTTATATAATGTAATAATATAGTGCGGTATATTAGTAAATTACACCGCTGTTTGCAACACATTGTATGATAACACATAATATATTTAATTTCATATATTGGTATGAGAGTAATTTGACTTTTATTGTGGCGTGTGTTGGTGGCACCTTCCTGGAATATATACGCGAATACTTAGATAAATTTTTTCTCTAAGGACCTGAGATATGATCTCAGTTTCGCTCCATGCGTTGAGCTAGTTTGTTAGGTATATATCCGCGCATCATACGTGCGTTAGGAGCCTTGATTTTTTCCGGCTCCAGGATTTAAAAAAAAAAATGTTTCATTTTTTTTTTCCAGGGAGGGGGCGGTAATTTGACGAACAAATTATTACTTTTATCAACTCCGTTGTATGATCATATTTCGTATGTATGATCATTTTTTGACTGAAGTGTGTATTATGTTTTTTACAGTCAAAGGGACATAACCCGAGGTATTGAGACTACAATTTTTTAGGAGTTTGCCTTCTCTTGTATAGAGACACGTTCGGTCTATAATTTCTTGAACGAAGCGTGACCATATCTCCTTATTTGGTAGTATCAGTCAACTGTTGTAGATGTCTGAAACCTGTCTTAACGCTTCTGTTCATGACCATAAAAGGCGCGACTGTGTAAGACTTTTATCTCGAATGTTCTTAGAATCGTCTTATGTGAGCGGCGACTCAGATATTGGAGTTCTGCGCATGTCAAAACTGGTAGTTCGTTTGGTGTGTTCCGCCAGCTGGGGGAGTTTAGAAATGGTCTGAGTAGCGAGCGGACGCAATCTGCGTCTTGTGATTTTCTGAAGGAAATACGTTGTCTTTGTGAGTTAGTTAGCTAACTAGACTATTTCCCAGTATTATTCAAGCCTGCCTGGAGGCATATGTTCGTGGTTGATTTCCGAAGAAAGGTAATTCCTCTTGTATCGAACTTTTTGTTATCATCTAGAAGTTCGTCATTTTGTCGCTCCTTGCTCGCCTGTGTGATTCAAAATGGAGAGGTACTTTGACTAGGATTAAGTCACCGGTATCTTTATACCTGAACTAGTTATATATATATATATATGGGTCGCTCTAGACCAACAAGACTATTGTCTGTGTTCCAGGATTCGTTATATCAGAGATCACGTCCAAGTCAGATGGTTAGACTTAGGAAGGTTATAAGGGTCGGTTTGACCTGTATTCCATGTATGCTATTCACGTGCAGACAGTAAACGGACTTATTGTATACATCTGATCTGCTAGCATCAGGAAGGGAGCATTTATTATTGTCTATGAACATTGATGATCTGCAGCTGACACTGTTGCAGAAGTTATATGTATGAACCTTAGGCACCCAGATCTGTGCTATATATATATATATTATTTATACAGCTTCATGAACCAGAACTTTATAATATCGAATATACAGAAGCTATCTGTTTACAATACAACTATTGAGTATTGAATCCTACATGACTATCAGCTAATATGATTTTGAATGCTGCATTCGTTAAACTATGCTGGTGATGACATAAATATCATGACTGTTTTGTGGCGTGCAATAAATGGAATAAACCTAAAGCAAAGTTACCATTTCTATGACTCTACACGTCATGTTGCCTGTGTTGTACCCTGTGAACTGTCCTACTGCAACACACACAGCAACATCCTAAATCAGAGAAGACACCTACATCTTGCACTTTAATACCAGGTGTCGATAGGGGTGGCAAGTGGTCGTCAATCTTATAACGGAGCTAACGTACCTGGCATTTTTTGGCGCACCATTATTATTTTGGTTAAATCCACCCTTATCAATATATATATATATATATATATATATATATATATATATATATATATATATATATATATATATATATATATATATATATATATATATATATATATATATAGACATAACATTGTTCCCGACTACTGACCATTGTGTTGTCAAGTGGATTTATCCAGAAAGATTTACCCACCAGACATTTCTTTTAACTATTGGAAGTAATAACTACTGTCCACCGTGAACACTAGATCTTGGTAATTACTTTGCTACCTGAATTTTCGGACATAATATATCATATTCAATAATCACCACCAAAGTAAGCGTTCCCCATCAGGAGGATTATTCAGTCGTGGAGGAACTGGGGCTTATCTCGGCGAAGCACAACACTGGAATTTGATATGTATGTACCCTGAGGATTATGTTCAAGATGTTGTTAAACAACTAGTAGGTAAGCGAGATTGAATGTGGCCACAGACTGACAAAGTGTGAATAAGAGTAGTGAATATTTTCTGTTTGTATAATCATTGTACCCACTTCTAATTTTGTTCGCTAATACTGTTATTCTACAGGATAGATTAAACTAGGAACTTGGTTCTTTACTTTAACGTCTATTCCTGTACCCTAGTTTTAATCTTTGACCTTTTGGGGTTCTTAACTTCGTGCGGGATCTTTTTCTCAACAGAGGGGATGGCACTTATTGGGGTTATTTTCTAAATTCTGTAACCTATGATTTTATTGATTTATATATGTTGGATGTTGTGAGCAGTTTATATGATAATAAACTTAACAAAACTTAATTACTTGTGTTGGTTAGCTCAGCCCAAACCCATATTCCATTTACCATAGTTTTCACGTTTGTGCGTCTTGTCGTCACGTAACTGTGTGTGTGTGTATAGTTAAACGTATATGTTTTGTGTACGGAGAGTAGAATGTTAACAAATTACAGTCGTAAAGATAGGCTGGACTAGAGTATCTTCTCAATCCAGTGACAGATTCTACCCTTAAACTATTCACTCGTGAAATCTATTTCTCATACCTTATTTCTCATTTATTTAACACTTCGTCTGTTCTATCCAGAAGGACTGTTACGGTATATGATATTAACGCCGTCTGCTAAAGGTTATCAGACGTGCAATCGTAAAGGTTAAGACATTTAATATATTGCGATAGATGTTTCAATTATTGAACGCTCCATACACGATCGATTATGACGTGTCTAGCGTTGTTTAGGACACAGTCGGTAACTAGGAGACGCTACCCTTTGTTACTTGACCGCCAAGCTGAATAGCTGCGTTTTTTTAACCTTCCAATTCAATGGCATGATATAGCCATTTATATGTGCATTTTTGATGGACCAGGGTCAGTCCTAGAACTCTATATGAGAGGAAAATTTATGGAGGTTAGTATTTAACTAGAATTCTCAGAAGGAGGAGAATAATCGTCAAATTCGTATGAAATATTCAGACTCGCAGTCTCACTGTCGGCAGGTAGCCATGTCTAGCTGCGCGTGCATATAGCTGTGATGTTCTGACGACAATACTGCATTGTATCCTTAAACGGACATTGACACGTAAACCAGCAGTCTACGTTATTGATTAATTTATGCATGACTTATAAGGACTTATGTTCTGTTCCTATTTGAAATGATCATCCTGTGTGTACATGTGATTAAATATTACGGACTCAATCTGAAGGCATTAATTACTTCATTAATGTTGCTGAGTTCAAGTTACATGAACTACTTCTTCATACCATGCTACTGAGTTGTATGAACACCTTCACCCTAATTCGCGTAATACTAAACAAAGCACGATTAACAAGAGATCACTAAAGTAACCATACTCAGTGCATGATCTTCAACCGGCAAATAACTCAGCAACAAGGACCAAATCTATCTCTACTACCTATCTAATTTATGACATATATATCTATTCAACCTTGATGGGAGAGTCGGTACAGTATTATATACTTTCTAATATCATGATCCTCATTTTCCTTATCAATCCCTGTGGAGCATGG
Organism: Oreohelix idahoensis; assembly: GCA_024509875.1. NCBI lineage: Eukaryota > Metazoa > Mollusca > Gastropoda > Stylommatophora > Oreohelicidae > Oreohelix > Oreohelix idahoensis. The sequence continues at coordinate 695,065 of JAMPIV010009013.1, forward strand.
AGCCACCTCAGCAGCTGGCCTCTTGCAGGAAGCCTGCCAAAAGCATTCATATGCTCTTGTAGCAGTGGTTTCTGTAGCAATTAGTTGTGCATGACGAGGTACCTAGTCCCATGCACAATTCTATATTAGTCGGCTTGGACGAGATGCCCGAGGGAGCAGTGGTCATACTCTTTCTTTTTCTCAAAGGAGACCCCCGGAGACTACACGGGGCCTTTCTAATGTAGTCTTCGTAAAATAATCTATTCTAGCTTCATGGAATCTCATCTTAAAAGGCCATGATAAGTCTTACTTAAATTGTTCTAAATTCATTGCAACGTCAGTTACTCGTTTATGATTGACACATATGAAAATAAAAACAACAACAAACAATACAACAAGAAAACATTACAAACATTCGTCAGCAGAAGTGCGCCGAATAAAAGGACTAAGGACTATGAATATAATGACCCATGTCAAAACCAACGTTCCATCACATGTGTGTGAATGGTAGTAAGAACAATAGTTCTTCGGTGTGAATAGAGCCAATCCTGCTATACTGAAGTGAATCATAGACATAGACAAGTAGTAAACAAGTGAGGCAATCTCTGAAGACCACGGAGATTTGGGTTAACATTGTTTTTAATGTAAAGAATACCACCTGCAGGTAAAAACAAAAACAAAAATTAGTCAGGTAAGAAGATAGGGCTCAAAATTAAGATTATTACTCGAACTAGAAAGGAAGCGATCCAGTATCTCTGGGCATGTTATGAGAAGAAGAAAGCTGAAATATACGGAGAACAGGAACGACTAATGGAAAAGAGACAGAACGGTAAAAAGAAAAGATACTGGATAGTTTGATATCTTGTCATGGAAAGAAGTCAACAGATTCCATAAACAACACGTGGGACAGGAAGTCGTGGAGATGCGTGACTGGCTACACCAGCTGGCATAATACTTGAAGAAAACGAGAAATACGAAGAAGAAAGTGCTATGAAAGGTCACAAGTATAGAACTAAGTGAACGGAATATAACTCCGCCTAGGCTGGTCGCAAGCCCGGCTGAAAAAGGAAGAGGGAGGCATGCATGGATGCAATAAGGAAGCAGCCACTCCACCTTGCAAAGGCACAGCAGGCCAATCGCCTGTATACCTTAAAACCTGATTACAAGTAACGGAAGAGAGAAAGCCGGACTGCTCTTAGAGGCGACGAACTGGCACGTACTATGACTTATAGAGTATTCAGTGGGGTACTGGCAGATGAGACAGGTTTGTATTTCAGAGCTGTCATTTGCCGATGATGTTGCCCTGATTGCTAAATCAGAGGCACATCTTCAATCCAACCTGTAAGTCTGGAAGGAAGAGCTGGAGAAGAGAACGATGGTCAGCAGCAACTCCAAAACAAAAACCATTGTGATATCACGAGAGGGAAGAAGACATCAGATAATGCTGGGAGAACATGACTTACAGCAGGTTGTGACGTATAATATAAATTATATATTCAGGGATGGTATGTCCAAGAGATTTGTTTCACCAAGAGTAGGTAAGAAGTGAGTGAGTGGCCACGTATGACAGAGAGAACGAACGAACGAACGAACGAACGAACTTTATTTTCAAAGGGTTAAGAATTGGGCACGCAGGCCCGTCTGACATTCTGCCCTTCCTCTCTCTCTCATCATATATACTATATCCTTTCATCCTCACATTTACTATAAGCATAATTAAGGCATTTATCATTATAAAAGTAATATTACATTTGCAATAATCATCATAATTAAAGTACGTTTTTAACATTAAAAAAGAATAATAATAATAATAATGAATGTAAAAATAAAATAAATAAAAATAAAAATAAACATTAATACATAGATAGATAGATAGATAGATAGATAGATAGATAGATAGATAGATAGATAGATAGATAGATAGATAGATAGATAGATAGATAGATAGATAGATAGATAGATAGATAGATAGATAGATAGATAGATAGATAGATAGATAGATAGATAGATAGATAGATAGATAGATAGATAGATAGATAGATAGATAGATAGAACGAACGAACGAACGAACTTTATTTTCAAATGTTTAGAATTGGGCACGCAGGCCCGTCTAACATTCAGCCCTTCCTTTCTCTCTTCTTCCATAGTTGATCCATTTATTCTCACACGTATCCTAAATGTTACTTAAATAATAAAATAACAAAAAAGTACAATAAAATAAAATCCCAACATTGTAACAGTACAATAACAGTTACACAGATTTACAGATGCGTATCATAATTTATACTAAACAGGACAAAATTAACTTTAAAACCTACATATGATGTTATGTAATTATTTAAGAACATAACGAAATTAGGGTGGCATATAATCTGCACTCATGATGTATTTGAAAAGTCTGTGATTGAATGAATATGGACTAAGAGTATTTTTTAAGTCGTGTGGAAGAGTATTCCACAGATGAGCAGCAGAAAAAGCTAAACTTTTCTTGAATAAGTCGAGCCTAGGCTTGGGCATGTGTAATTTATTTAAGCGTTGACTGCGTCTTCCGCTGTATTTGAAAATAGGCCACAGATACGTTGGAGCATTCTGTGACAAGATTTTGTGAATAAATTTGGCTTTGTTGAAGAGAAGGCGCTTTCTTAGTGGTAATATGTTAAGATATGTATATGCGTCTACACACTGTGTGAGGTTTTTGTCTGAAATTAGGCGCACTGCACGTTTTTGTAATGAATAGAGTCTTTTAGTGTTGGACATGGTGCAGCCATCCCAAATTGTGGAACAATAGTCTAGATGTGTTTGTATCTGGGATGTATAGAACATTTTTCGTGTCTCCTCATCTAGGAAATGTTTGATTTTAGCTAACTGGTAAACTTTTTGTGCCGTTTGTTTGGTCAGTGCTTGTACATGCGAATTCCAACTTAAATGTTGGTCAATTATGAGTCCTAGTGTTTTATATTCATTTACATTTTCAATTAAAGAGGTTCCAATGTAGAGCTGAAGTGTTGTTTTCGGCGAGTTTTGTAATTTTTGTCTAGTTGATATTATCATACATTTTGTTTTAGTGATATTTATTTGCATGCAGTTTTCATTGCTCCACTTAATAAGATTGTCTGTGTCGCTTTGTAATAATATTTCTAGCGTGTTGCAACTTTTATCACTAGTATAAATGGTACAGTCATCGGCAAATAGGTCGCAGGATGAGTGCTCGATGTGTAGTGGAAGGTCATTTATGTAAATGGAAAAAAGTAGAGGGCCGAGAATAGAACCCTGAGGAACACCAGTGTCAATAATAGTTGGGCTTGACAAGGAGTTATTGTACCACACTACTTGCTGTCTGTCGGACAGGAATGATTTAAGTAATGTCACTAGTTTAAAGTTAACTTTCATTGTTTCTAATTTTCTTATTAAAACAGCGTGATCTAACATATCAAATGCTTTCCTAAAGTCTACAAAGATTGCTCCACATATGTTATCGTTATTTATGTTTAGGTGCAAGTTGTCTATCATCTTAGTTAGAGCTGTGTGGCATGAATGCTTTTGTCGAAACCCTGACTGACTGTCAATTAGCAAGTCATTGCTAACTAGGTAATGTAGTGTTGCTTTATGTATGTGTTTTTCTAGTGGTTTAGAAAGCGATGATAAAAGAGAAATAGGTCTATAGTTACCAAGATTACTGTTATCTGACGAGCCAGGTTTGAAGAGAGGATATACTTTGGCAATCTTAAAGGCTGAAGGAAAATAACTTTTAGCAATACATTGATTATATATAAAAGTTAGTGAATCACTAATAGCTGGTGCGGCGTAACGCAGTATTCGATTACTAATTCCGTCAAGCCCTGATGAGCTATTATCCTTAAGGCCAATAAGATAGTTATACACTTCATTAACTGTCATAAAAGGAATGTCGGGTGGAACTGAGTTTGTACATTTGTTTTTACAGAATGCTGAAAGTTTGTCTAAGTCACTACAGGAAGGTGGTATTGTGGATTTCAGACCGTTTATTTCTGCTTGAAAGTGATTGCTGAAGTCGGTGCAAGTAAATGAAGTGTTGGAAGAGAATGAGTCTGGTGCATTACGTTTTTTCGCTAAGGTGTTAATTGCCTTCCATATTTCCTTACTATTTGATTTGTTCTGAACTATATTTCTAAAACGATTTTTCTTTTCTTTCCGAATTAAATATTGAACTTTGTTCCTGTATACCCTGTATGTGTTGAGGTCCTTATTTTTGTGCGCTTGATCTCTCTGCCTCATAGCCTCCAACACTTCCTGCGTGATCCACGGAGATTTTAATTGTCGTTTGACGCGAATTTCCTTAGCTGGTACGTGCGTGTCAAAAACATTATAAAAAATTTTTGTCCAGTATTCAATAGCGTCATCCGGATCAGGAAGTTGGTAAACACGGGCGAGAGGTGCAGTTAGCAAGTCATTTAAAAATAATTCCTTACTGAAATGTTTGAAACTTCTAAATTTGATACTTACATGTTTATTTTTTGGAACTTTACATTTATTCTTTGACCATGTACAGCATACTGGATAGTGGTCACTCATTGCAATATTAGGGACAGAGCATTCTATGATGTTTTCTGGGCAAGTTACGTAGATGTGGTCGATTAGTGTGGTTGATGCTTGTGTTACTCTTGTAGGCTGGTTAACTATTTGTTTTAAGTTGTACGATAATATTATATTTTTCCATGTTAGATTTGAATTGTGTATATCGATGTTGAAATCACCAAGAAGAACAACCTCCTTGACTGTGGCAAATACATTGTCCATCATTATGGTGAAATCTTCGTACCATATAGGTCCTGCACTAGGATTTCGATAAAGATATCCCACCAGAAATGGGCCCTGATTCGGTAGCTTTATTTCCAACCATACACATTCTATCTCTGCTGTCTCTAAGTCGTTTCTGCGGCGAAAATTAAGGGAAGTGGAAATATAAACTGTTATACCTGTCTCTTGTTTTTTGCTTGCGTCTCGCCGAATAGTTTTAAAACCATTTAACGCAATGTCATCGTCTGTTATTCTGTCATTTAGGCGACTTTCTGAAAGTCCAAAAATGTGAAAATTATTACTTAGAATGTATGTAAGTTCGGGGAGTTTACCTAGAAGATGGTAAATATTCAGATGACCAAGTCGTAGACCATCCTTGTGAAGCCACGGTACATAATTACCAGCCATGTTTGTATAGTAAAAAGAAATATATATATTTAAAAAAAAATAAAAAAAATAAAAATTACAAGTCAAAAAAACAGTTATGCACACAAAAAAGCGCAAAATATTTTTACGAATTAATACTTCACCAAGGAAGTGGAATTCAAGAAATGAGAAATTGCAGAAAATACAATATTAAAATAATTAATACAACTAATAAAAAACAATTTCAACTGAGTATATGAAAATTGTCACAAAACAATCAGGCATACAACATATCACACCAGAACTGCTCAACACAACAAAGTGAAGTTAAACGAGAGATGGAAGAAATTAATAATAGTCACAAGTCAGACAAGTATACAACACTTCACACCTTAACACCGAAAATTCTAACAAATTGAAGCTACGCGTGATAATAAGAAATTTAAATTGTAACGAAATAAGTAATCAAAGAAATTTTTTTTAGAGGATATTAACCGATAAACTATTAAAAGTTCTGATTATTACCGTTGTATTAAAAAATCAACAAATGTTCAAATGGAGTGAAGGCTGTAGTAACAGAGATTTAGTGAAGCAAAGTGTTTGTTCGTCAATAACTGACGTCTCTGCCGGGCATATAATAGGGATGACTTTGGGCAGACATCATTAATGCTTGTCTAAGTGACGCAGGGCTGAATTGCATCAGATAGACAAGTTCAGGGTTCCACTGAGGACGATAATAAGAACTAGGGGAGGAAGCATGGTGATCTCTGATTTCTTCCGTCCTTGTTGTAGTGTTGGTAGGAGTATTCTGCGCCTGGGACATTGGAATACTGTTGGTAGAGGTACCTGAGTGGGGCTGCCTTGTGACTAATGGGGGAAACATGGTATCATAAGATTCGGCTTCCTGATTGAAAGTGGCGTTGTGATAGCTGGAAGGCTGCCTGCTTGCAATAGGTGTGCTTCTTTGAGGGGTAGGTGGGGTTTGTGATGTGTTGTAATTATATGTTGATGTCTCAGTAGATTTCGTTGCATTCTCTATATGGGTTGAGCTGTCTTGTTGTGTCCTTTCTGGATATTTTATGTTTTTGGCCAGGATACTGCTTCCCAGTGTGGATGTGTGAATTTGATCTCTGTAGAGTCGTTTCTTAGGTGCTCCTGAGTTAGATGTAAAGAATGGAGTATTGTTGATGAAGCCAAGGCCGTTTTGTTTACAATAGTTCTGTAGTTTTGTGTTGTAAGTGTCCGCTGTGCGACGCTGAAACCCATAGCATGGTGGTATGATTGATGAAATAAAGATGGAGGCTTTGGGAAATTTTTGTTTTATTGTAGCCACCAATCCTGAGGGGTTTAGGCTCTGCTCATTCATGATATCATTAATTCCTACGTGTAGTGTTGTTTTTGTTATCTTGTGATTAATATCGAACTTATTAATTATGTCCAGTAGTCTTTTAATACCAGCCCCCGGCACTGTCATAACTGAAACGATGTCTTCTCTTGTAGTGGACATTCTTTCACAATAAATACCCTTCAAGAGGGAGTCACCAATTACAATATGTGTAACGTCACTACGTATTTCTTCACTTTGTTTTCTATTAGATTGATGCTGCTGCCTTTTGTGGTGTTCTTTTTGTGGACTGTCGTGATGGCTCTGAGATTTGTGAATTTGGTTTTCGGGCACTGGAACGTTGTCTGGTAGGGATGCTGATACCTGCTCATTTTCTGTTGAACAATCCTCAAGAACTTGAAATCTGTTGGTAATTTTGACTCCAATGGGATATGTTGTGTTTGTGAGTGTCTCTTCGTGTTTTTTGTGTACAGTTTGGTGGTGACCTTTTTGCTGATTTGGCGTATTTTTATGTATGGATTCTTCGCAATCTTCTACTATTGTTTGAGGATGATCTGGTTGTCTTATCTTATAGAGTGAGAAATCTCTCTGCAGTTTTTCGATGATGTCCTTCATGCTAGAATTGTCTTCCCTCAGAGATACTATCTCCCTTTTAAGAAGTTCGTTTTCGGCCTTGAGCGATGTCTGTATACTAGACATGAGATCACCAATTAAACTTCGTAGCGTGTCCTCCATATTTTGCATTAGCTCCTGGCAGCACGACACAGGTAACTTCGTGGTGTCTTCTTTTTGTTGCTCAAGAGATACAGTTTCAGCTTTTCGTATATTTTCATGGTCCATGGGGTATTCGATGGCCAACATAGGTTTAGAAATTGTAGGGGTGTCTGTTATTGTATCCAATACTGCAGAAGGTAGAATTTCTGATTCACTGTGAGAAATTGGGTTGCAGCTGGTGTTGAGAATGTCGTTGTCGGTAGTAAAGTCATTTATGCCTGGAATCATTGTGTCTACTGCCAAGTGGGGCATAGAAACAGCGGAGTCCATTTTAGTGTTTTCTAACTCAACATCAGTTACAATTTTTGCAGATTCTTTTAATTCTTCAAATTCTGTTTCTAACCATGATTCGATAGCTGCGGCAGTCCCCTGGGCCATAATTTTGTTCTTAGTGTGATAAAGGTGAACTTTGAGAAGTGGTGTTGTTATAACGTCTTCTACTAGTGCGCCATTTATGTCTGTTCTTGACTCTACAAGTCCTGTTTCGTAGAATTTAATGACAATGAAACGAAATGCCTCGTACTGAAAGGTGTTCTGGAATGTTATAGTTACACATTTTCCATGACTTGATAGCTTCACGGTTATACCGGACCCGGTTCTACAACCTTTAAGTTTGACGTGAATAGCCCTCTCTTTGTTCAAAGCATAGTTTTTTATGGTCGTTGGTCTTAAACGAGCGTCCCTGGGGCCCACTGTTAGCTGCGAACTAACGCCTTCTTCCAAGCATGACATTGTTACATTCCACAGGGGGTTTTGTTATCGGTGAGGAACATTGTATACCGGGAAAATTTTATGATGCTTGACAGCAACGCTTGACCAACAACTGACCTCTTGCTTTGGCGAAGGTCACATTCGGATGAGTCATGTAGTCATTGTTGAAAATATCCTCCAATAACATAGAGAAAAAACTGATACACATTTCAACGGTATTCTATAAAATGTTACACATTACATTAACACAATATCATAATTAAAAATTTCACCGTCTAATAACCAATATACTGATATAAAAATCCACGGAATGTGACTTAAACTTCCTGCGTTAATGCTGCGAAATGTGAGAGCAGATCAAAAACACGTCCGTCCATGCGCGACTATTTGGCGAGAGCGTGAACATTTTCTTTGTTACAGGAAACATTTTATCATCTGGATTCTGCTTAAATATTGTTTACTTTACTGGATAGCATTTAGTAGGAACTTTGTTTTTTTTTTCTTTACTGTCTATTCTGTAACATAGTGCTAACCTTTGACCTTTGGGGTTATTAACTTGTTGGGTTCTTTTTTTCTCAATAAGGGGAGGGCACATGTATTCTGTTATTTTCCTATGCATGTAATTCTGATTTTATTTGATCTTTCTTTAGATATTCGATGTTGTAAAGTTTAATGATAATAAACAACAAAAGAACTTACCTTTGTGTGTTGGTCAGACCCATACTCAATTCAACATAGTTTTTTCACGTTTGTGTGTCTTGTTGTCACATAGCTGTGTGTGTGTGTGTGTGTGTGTGTGTGTGTGTGTGGGTAGTTAAACTTATATTTATATATATAGGGAGGTGCAAGATTGTCTGGTACTAAAAGATAGTCGTATAGATAGGCTGGACTAGAGAAACTTCTCATTCCAGAGACAGATCTTCTCCTTAAACTATTCACTCGTAAAATCTAATCTCGCATCTTTACTTCTCACGTACTTATCACCATCCACTCTACTCAGGAGGGACCATAAATAACTTTCAAACCTATCTAAATTTACGACACAGGTCAGCCACTTTAAATACCTTGGAGCTGTCATAGACTGCAAATGCGACATCAAAGAAGAGTTGGCTACCGGAAGAGCAGACACTGGACGACTTTTTCATGCCATAAATCGAGGATTCCTCAGCACACAATAAAGTTGCCAAGAAGACGAAGATGGCTGTATATTTCATGATTGAGGAACCCACATGTGAAGAGTGTCAAGAACCAAACACAATTAGACACTATCTGGTGGACTGCAAGAAATATGACCAACAGAGGCAAAACATTAAGACATATGACAAAACCCTCCTTTTTCAATTAATGATGTCCACCAGTTGATAAAGTCTCTCTAGTTGATAACTCTATTTTCTTTGCTCATCATCAGTTGATAAATATAAGCTCACTAGAACATCACCAGAGCTACATGCTGTGTTGTTGTGTTGCTTGTGGTTTGAGTATGGAATGTCAACTCGACCTACGCAGTGGTGTGTAAACATAGATTGTGAGTATAATATGCGAATGATAAGAAGAGTTCGTGGTGTTGACAAATGGTCTTTTTCTCACACTCATGTATGGCTGGAAGTCATCGACACCAACGACTGTGTACCTTTGCTACAGTTTAATTGGACGTACACACTCGACAGCACGAATAGTGACAAATCACAGGTTGGCATAATACATCATAGTACAGTGGATAAATGGTCTTGCAATGATACATGGGCACTCATGTAGAATAATAGCATAATGGACTGTCAGTAGACAAGCACTCAGTATTGCTCATATATATATATATCATCTGAGTTTACTGACAAAGCACGTCAGATTATAAACAACATTCAAGATGGCTTCTAGACCTAACCTCGTCTAGCGAAGATTCCTTGAAATAATATTCAGCACATATTTTTCATATAATCATATTGAACCGCTAGTACTGGGTTCTCATGTGTAGCAGTGATCTCTGGACTCATCAAGCGATAATACGGGGTATCCCTTTCTCTTCTTGAAAGTCACAAAATATTTGGATACAAGATGGCTTCTCTCGTGAGCTGTCACTCACGTTTGGATACAGATAAAGAATCTGTATTAAAGTTAGTCATTCATTAAATGTTCTCATAGCTCTGTAGATTCTATCATGATTCAATTGACTTCATCATACAAGATATAGTGCTGCTAGGAGTGAATGTCATCTTCATCTAGTTAAATATATTCTCTCAGACGTACAAATCGTGCCTATCGAAAAACGGTGGCTTCGAAAGAGAGTTCATAAGGAGAATCTTTTGTTACCTTGGTATCAGAAATATGATTCTGCCATTCCTTGGCAATAAGAATGAACACTGGGGTAAAGCATACACGATAGGTCTAGACGACTATCACTTTCCCCACAAATACTGAGATCACTTTTTCCGGCGACAAGCCGCTACACAAAAAATCACAGCCCCCATCAGGGCGAAGCCAAATCACACCCCTTTAGCGACACATCCGACGAACAGCCCTTTGACCTTTCTAACGACAAACGACCATATAGTTCGACTTAGATATGTAAAGATATACAGATATAAGACAGACTCGTCCTACCCAGACAAACAATACACATAAATTCAGGCCATAGATACACTGAAGCAAGAACAACCTATTTCTACCCAAACAAAGAATAAATCGCAGTAAAACTGGATTCATCCGCGGAGTTCGATCGAAAGTCCTTTCAAGGGAAGTAACTCAATAATGACTTTTCCTTAAGCACTAAAAAGTATCTATTTTGTTTCCAAAACATTTGCGAACATAACAAGTATACAAATGTATTATATTGTAAGATATCAAAGACTGCACGTAACAACATACTGTAGTAACCACAATGTAGAAATGAGGGTAGAAAATCTCATAGGCACAAAGACCCCTTCAGAAATGCAAAAGTTAATAAAACACTATATTACAAAAACTAAAAGCTAACATATAAAAAACAAATAAGGATTTGAGTCAGTAGTCCAAACTGGTGAAAGACTCGCCCCAGATACATACAGATTAACCAAAGAAACCATCCAGTGAAAATTAAAAACATACTAACTTAGAAAATAGCATATTTTGGAATTTCTTTTAAAAACCATGTTGAACTATAACAGAGTTGTAGATAGAACGATAATGACGGTAGTTTCCATAAGATATTTCAGAAATTAAGAACAATGCTGCGTTGAGCAGGGCAATTGTTAAATTATATCTGATCCGCCGCCTTTTATGAAGAATTAAGCAATTACTAATTTCAGCTCCTTCAAGACCCCACCATGATTTATTAAGTGAAATTCTTCTTATTAGTATAGCTCTGTTTAAAGTGTATTTAGTAAATTGACTGAGACAAACATGCAGTAGATTCAAAATGATTAAATCAATGTTAAATTTGTATATTTACAAATAGCGGATTTAATAATCAACTAAGTTTTAACAGTTTTAAAAAAATTGAATAATCTTTAACAGAAAATACTCATCATGGTGTGATGTTAGGGTGTTTTGTGTAAGAGGTTACTTGGCAGCTTTCGGGTTTGACTTAGCTTCAAATGGTAGTTTCTGCTCCCGCTGGGTTTTTTGGGTTCTGTGCAGATAGGTCACTGGAGTTCTCGCGTCTCTGTTCAAGCTTGAAGGCGCAACACGTTCCAAGTAAGATCAAAGAGTAACTGCAAAGCTGGTTCGCGTCTCTAACACCCTCTGATCATGGTGTCTAGCTCAACGTCAGGCCACTTCTCCACTCACTTTGTTCCAGAGATTAGTATCCTCAGCTGGTACCACCAACTAGTATGATAAAATAATAGAAACGAATACCCTCTGAGTATTGAGTTTCCCGACACATGCTTATGTGTCCATCTTCCTATTCCACCATCCCATCTACCTCAGATTTTACCCTCGATGAAAATTAAGCTTAATCCCTCGAGAGAAAAGTTTCTTTACATTTAAATTAAATTGCTTTATATTTACTTTACATTCAAATGAAAAAGTTAATAGTATAGATAGAATATGTTTACATTTACATCTACACAGGTTGAAAATGTTCACAATATAGATTGAATATGTTTTCAGTTACATCTACACTGGTTGAAAAGCTTGAAAACTTTTATTATTTTTAAAGACATTTACACTGGGCTGAAACTGTAAATAATATAATTAGAATGTACATCATTTCTTTCATCTTTCCCTCCCTGCTCCCTATGGAACTTGGGACTACCTATGCTTTTAGTTCTCTTTAAGAAACTAGCAATAAAGCAGTCACCAGCCCTTGCAGTGGTGGTTCATGAAATCATCATTCTATATGCTGAGGCTGCTAGCCTCAAATGACTTGGACATCCACTAGCAATTTTCACATATTAATATTCACATGGCAATATATATATATATTAGTTCACATGTTAGTCATGAAAAATAAAGAATGTAAAATGCACAACTTACGCCAATCTTGGCTCACAGACTGTTTGTTCAGAGGAATAAAGTTAAGGCACTAGCTGATGCCTTTTACACGTTTCTTGGGTGCTGTATGTTAACAGTGAATTCCCACTATGACTCCGTGTTTTTAGTTTTCTCAGATCCCGGTTTCCCTTATTAAAATAGTAGTTTTTTCTATTGTCAAGATCCTCAAACAAAGTCCGGTCCCGATAATGGAAATCTGATCTTATTCTTCACTCTGGCAGGTCTGGTTTTCGTCTTGGCAAGCGATTCTCACAGTGTCTTAAAACTGCAAACTCGTCAGGTTATTTTGCAAGTCTTCCCCCGCATTGGTTTGTTACGATGCTAAGAAGCAGGGCTCCAATCGTTTCAAACATGCGTGTTTAAGTGGGGCAATTCAAAATTATTTCCGCCTAAAATAATGTGCTTGATGCAAAAGGTCGCCTCTCCCATATTTAGCAATAAAACATCAGATTTCCTTCTCTGCAAATGCCTACAATTACATGTTACTATTATCTCAAGTAATATGTTCGTAATAATTCGGACAGGAAACGATTATGTCATTCCTGTACGCTGACAAATAAGTTATCTCCCCGTAGTGGCTATCACATTTTCAGCGTATTACCATCTTGGTGAAGAACGCACCCTGACCCTATCAGCGATTAAACAAATGCGCTGGGCGATTTTAGTGTTAATCTGTAGTCTGATGTCGGCCACACACGAGATTAACCATCATGGTTGTCAGTTAATATTGCATCACCTGTCTACTCTCTCAGCAGAGATGGTCAGGTAAACAGACAAGACGAAATATTGCTGAGAGAAGTGTAAGAATGTTTGAAAATACAAAATATCTGCTACATAGCAGAGAAAGAAAAGGGAGCCGACCACCGAAAACCACGTAATAAAGTCAGTAAATGTCACAGAATACAGCCGTAGTGGACAAGAGAGCGACACAAAACATTATGTGACACTCATCATCATTGTTAGTGTGCTTTTCATCGATTTAATGAGTATGCCTTCAACCAGTTTAGCGTAAACCTCCCCTATCTTGTACCATCCGTTCAAGTGCTTTCCATGTCACCTTAACCCATTTTAGTACGTCTCCTATTCTCTTTTTCGTGTGTTTTTAGATCTCTCTCTATTTCTTTTATCATGAGGATTCTAGAACAAGAACTGCCTTCTAATGCCATCAGCAGATTTCTTCAATGTGTTACATTCAACGCCTAAGTCTTTTCTACACATCTTATTCCAATGGTATTTGTCTGATAACTAATTCTCCAGACCTTAAGGTCTTTTATATTTGGAAATGCGCCCTAATATAACCGGCTAAGTTGAACGGGACGCGCCTCGCCAAAAAAAGCAAAATTTTATTTTTAAAAAAAAAAGAAGAGATTTATACCATCATTTCCATGTTGGTCACTCCGTCATTCCGTTTTAATCATGTATTCTCCAGAAGCAACCTTATGACTCATTTTGTGCTGCCCTACAAGGCGACACTATATGCGTGACGTTGTAGTACTGAATGATTTTTAAAAAAGGGATCGCATGTGGCTCCAACGTTTGTGCGTAGGATAGATAGATAGGACACACATTGAAGCATTACCATATATTCCTTGTTCTGAAATGCCCAGGGTAAGTGAAGCAAAGATTGACCAACAAATACATGGGGAAGAAAGCTGGTGACGGAAATGAAAATAACGAGAAAGACATTGAAAGACCTTGAAGTGACCCCACGTGACAGGAGGACTTGGCCTACGTTTGTTGGAGGTTATGGTCCTTGAGGAGATGAAGTGTAATGAATGATTATTGATGTGTATAAACATACATATTTTACCAGACATTTTTATAAACTGTAGGAAAAGCATTAATTTTCCAGCCTCCTACATGAAATGTAATCAAACTTTATTATTTTTGTGCTACATTGCGCATCCGGACGGGATGACACCAAGTGGACTATGTAACTTCCTATATGTGTTTGTAAAGTCAGTTGCGTGAATATGTCAAGAAATAACTTGTTCCTTTATCTAATCTTCCCTCTCAAGAAAACCGAATAAAATATCTGTATTTACCTTGCCTCGATCTACCTGTGTAATACGGTTTATATCGCAGAGTATGTATAAATGTCACCGCGTAATATATCACTGATATACTCGCATGTTCGTTGTGGAATTTTAGAGCTCTGAGGTGGGGTTAAATTTCCACATTGTCAAAACCAGGATTGTGGGAACTGTTCAGACAGAACCCAGCTCAAATTTGGTAAGTGGGCTTAACTGAAGATTAGTTGTGACTAGGTTATGAGGTACGCTATTCCATTTATATGACACTTTTAACTTGTTTTTGGTAACAATAGATAGTACTTACTGCATAGCTAAATAGGCAATATTTGTAAAAATTCCTTCTGTTAAACTGAAATTGTCAAACTGAGGGGAATTCTCGTTAACTCGTTCATCCATCACATTTCAGCTCCGCTTAGGAGCATAGGCCTTCAGTAAACGTATACCACGTCTTTCCTGTCACGTGCCATCCGCTCAAGGTCTTTCTATGTCTACTTCATCCCATTCATGTCTGTCTTCAGTTCTCTTCTCCGTGTGTTCTTTTGTCGACCTCTATCTCTCTCTTACTGTGGAGATTCCATAAAAAGGACTGCCTGGTAATGCTATCTATCGCCAGCGTCTTCTTCTCATCTCTTGTTCCCCTGTCAAGTTCTTGTCATCAGTTCCACATTAGTCATCAGTTCCACATTAGTCATCTTGTCATCAGTTCCACTTTAGTCATCCTGTCATCAGTTCCACATTAGTCATCCTGTCATCAGTTCCACATTGGTCATCTTGTCATCAGTTCCACATTAGTCATCTTGTCATCAGTTCATATTAGTCATCTTGTCATCAGTTCCACATTAGTCATCTTGTCATCAGTTCCACATTAGTCATCTTGTCATCAGTTCCACATTAGTCATCTTGTCATCAGTTCGACATTAGTGATCTTGACATCAGTTCCACATTAGTCATCTTGTCATCAGTTACACATTAGTGATCTTGTCATCAGTTCCACATCAGTCATCTTGTCCTGAGTTTCACATTAATGATCTTGTCATCAGTTCCACATTAATGATCTTGTCATAAGTTCCACATTAGTCATCTTGTCATCAGTTCTACATTAGTCATCTTGTCATCAGTTCCACATTAGTCATCTTGTTATCAGTTCCACGTTAATCATCTTGTCATCAGTTCCACAATGGTCATCTCGTCATCAGTTCCACATTAGTCATCTTGTCATCAGTTCCACGTCAGTCATCTTGTCCTAAATTCCACATTAATGATCTTGTCATCAGTTCCATATTAGTGATCTTGTCATCAGTTCAACATTAGTCATCTCGTCATCAGTTCCACATCAGTGACCTTGTCATCAGTTCCACATTAGTCATCTAGTCATCAGTTCCACATTAGTGATCTTGTCATCAGTTCCACATTAGTCATCTTGTTATCTGTTCCACATCAGTGATCTTGTCATCAGTTACACATTAGTGATCTTGTCATCAGTTCCACATTAGTGATCTCGTCATCAGTTCCACATGAGTGATCTTGTCATCAGTTCCACATTAGTCATCTAGTCATCAGTTCCACATTAGTGATCTTGTCATCAGTTCCACATTAGTCATCTTGTCATCTGTTCCACATCAGTGATCTTGTCATCAGTTACACATTAGTGATCGTGTCATCAGTTCCACATTAGTGATCTCGTCATCAGTTCCACATGAGTGATCTTGTCATCAGTTCCACATTAGTGATCTTGTCATCAGTTCCACATTAGTGATCTTGTCATCAGTTCCACATCAGTCATCTTGTCCTGAGTTCCACATTAATGATCTTGTCATCAGTTCCACATTAATGATCTTGTCATCAGTTCCACATTAGTCATCTTGTCATCAGTTCCACATTAGTCATCTTGTCATCAGTTCCACATTAGTCATCTTGTTATCAGTTCTACATTAGTCATCTTGTCATCAGTTCCACATTAGTCATCTCGTCATCAGTTCCACATTAGTGATCTTGTCATCAGTTCTACATCAGTCATCTTGTCCTGAGTTCCACATTAATGATCTTGTCATCAGTTCCACATTAATGATCTTGTCATCAGTTCCACATTAGTCATCTTGTCATCAGTTCCACATTAGTCATCTTGTCATCAGTTCCACATTAGTCATCTTGTCATCAGTTCCACATTAACGATCTTGTCATCAGTTCCACATTAGTCATCTTGTCATCAGTTCTACATTAGTCATCTTGTCATCAGTTCCACATTAGTCATCTTGTTATCAGTTCCACGTTAATCATCTTGTCATCAGTTCCACATTGGTCATCTCGTCATCAGTTCCACATTAGTCATCTTGTCATCAGTTCTACGTCAGTCATCTTGTCCTAAATTCCACATTAATGATCTTGTCATCAGTTCCACATTAGTCATCTCGTCATCAGTTCCACATTAGTCATCTTGTCATCAGTTCTACATCAGTCATCTTGTCCTGAGTTCCACATTAATGATCTTGTCATCAGTTCCACATTAGTCATCTTGTCATCAGTTCCACATTAGTCATCTCGTCATCCGTTCCACATTAGTCATCTCGTCATCAGTTGCACATTAGTCATCAGTTCCACAGTAATCATCTTGTCATCAATTCCACATTAGTCATCTTGTCATCAGTTCCACATTAGTGACCTTGTCATTAGTTCCACATCAGTGATCTTGTCATCAGTTACACATTAGTGATCGTGTCATCAGTTCCACATTAGTGATCTCGTCATCAGTTCCACATTAGTGATCTTGTCATCAGTTCCACATTAGTGATCTTGTCATCAGTTCCACATTAGTCATCTTGTCATCAGTTCCACATCAGTCATCTTGTCCTGAGTTCCACATTAATGATCTTGTCATCAGTTCCACATTAATGATCTTGTCATCAGTTCCACATTAGTCATACTGTCATCAGTTCCACATTAGTCATCTTGTCATCAGTTCCACATTAGTCATCTTGTTATCAGTTCTACATTAGTCATCTTGTCATCAGTTCCACATTAGTCATCTCGTCATCAGTTCCACATTAGTCATCTTGTCATCAGTTCCACATCAGTCATCTTGTCCTGAGTTCCACATTAATGATCTTGTCATCAGTTCCACATTAATGATCTTGTCATCAGTTCCACTTTAGTCATCTTGTCATCAGTTCCACATTAGTCATCTTGTCATCAGTTCCACATTAGTCATCTTGTTATCAGTTCCACATTAGTCATTTTGTCATCAGTTCCACATTAGTCATCTCGTCATCAGTTCCACATTAGTCATCTTGTCATCAGTTCCACATCAGTCATCTTGTCCTGAGTTCCACATTAATGATCTTGTCATCAGTTCCACATTAGTAATCTTGTCATCAGTTCCACATTAGTCATCTCGTCATCAGTTCCACATTAGTCATCTTGTCATCAGTTCCACATCAGTCATCTTGTCCTGAGTTCCACATTAATAATCTTCTCATCAGTTCCACATTAGTCATCTCGTCATCAGTTCCACATTAGTCATCTCGTCATCCGTTCCACATTAGTCATCTTGTCATCAGTTCCACATTAGTCATTAGTTCCACATTAGTCATCTTGTCATCAATTCCACATTAGTCATCTTGTCATCAGCTCCACATTAGTGATCTTGTCATCAGTTCCACATTAGTCATCTTGTCATCAGTTCCACATTAGTCATCTTGTCATCAGTTCCACATTAGTGATCTTGTCATCAGTTCCACATCAGTGACCTTGTCATCAGTTCCACATTAGTCATCTTGTCATCAGTTCCACATTAGTGATCTTGTCATCAGTTCCACATTAGTCATCTTGTCATCTGTTCCACATCAGTCATCTTGTCATCAGTTCCACATTAGTGACCTCGTCATCAGTTCCACATTAGTCATCTTGTCATCAGTTCCACATGAGTGATCTTGTCATCAGTTCCACATGAGTCATCTTGTCATCAGTTCCACATGAGTCATCTTGTCATATCACTTCCGTCCATCTATTCTATGCAAGCATCCATTTGTGAAAATCTGTAGCTTTTTGGTTGTTGTTTTGTTGTTGTCCATGTTTCACAGCCATACAATAGTCTTAGCGCGGGTCTCTCGCGGCAAAGATACCGAGTTCGATTCACAGTTGCGACATGCTTCAGTCTGCCCAGCTGTAAATGAGTGCCTGACTTTGCACTTGAGTCAGGGAAAGAAAAAACAACAAGGAAAGGAACTGATCACCCCACCTTTCGATATTGGACCTAGTATAGTGAAGTCTCTAAAACTTCACTCCCCTACGGCAGTATCTCCTATGGGACTACCTTTATCGTTGTTACAACAAGCTTATTATTAAACTATAAAGTCACTACGTTCGCTATAAAATGCATTCATTCACTCATCTCATTTATTGCTTTCATTGTGGAGAACAGAGCCACCACTCTAGCGGGGGAGTCGTCGAAGCACATGCTCATGCAACAGCGGTTTCTGAAGCAACGTGTTTTACATTATGAGATTGTCAGCCTTATGCATAACCTCAGATTAGTTGCCTTTTAAGACGTTCGTGAGGTCTTCTCAGAGACTATCGGAAACTATAATATGCTGTTCATAATCTAAAGTAATAAACATATGTGAAACTTGTAATATATTTCCTTACTGTGAAATAAAGAATCCCTCTTTTTCGCTCCTTAAGATGTTGGGGCCGCCACTGCAGCTCGCCCCCTTAAAGGAAACATGTGCCAATTCCCTTCGTGTGTTCAAGCAATAGCTATTTTTGTAACATTTTATTTTACACGCTGACACTATTACCCTAATATGCAACCTCAACTTAATTGCCTCTTACAATAGGTTTGTTTGTTTGTTTTTTTCTTTTGTAAATGCTTGGTATTTACGCTGATTCATGAATCAGCAAGCATAACCTTCGCCATTTGCTGAAAAGAATCTGAGCGCCTATTGTGTTTGCCCAGAGTGTGAAGCTATCGATGCTGAATAAATGAAACAAAAAAATACAATAACAATAAAATGGTCATGTTATACCGGGGCATACATGTATGAGTGTGTGGTGCTGCGGCTTAATGAAATAACGTGCGGTGTGAAAAGTTTATCATTTAATTAATGCAATGCCGCAGGCTTTATTTGTTTAATGCTATTTATGGTAAACTCCCCCCCCCCCCCCCTTTATCTTTTATCCACCACTCTCCCCCTCTTTCCAGGCATGTCTTCCATTTTCAGTTCTGTGACTGGAATGTTAGGAGATTTGTATGTGAAAGTATGAGTGCGGCAAGTAGATTTATGTTAAGCTTTATGTTTGTGTGTGTTTTTTGTTTTGTTTTTTGTACGCACAAGAAACACAATACAGTATTAGATCACGTAATGTACATACCACGTATTACTAGATCACGTTATACAGACCTTTTAGAAAAACGAGACATTTCGAAGTTTTGAGGTTTTAAAAAGATAGATGCAAGTCCATTAGACAATCTAATGTAGCCGGCAAGCAGTTGGTTTTTTTTTATAATACACTTTTGCCTCGTTTTGGCGAGGCACGTTCCGTTCAACCTAATCGGTTATATTCAGGCGAATGTCCAAATATAAAAGACCTTTTAGTCTGATAAGATAAAGAGTTAATACTGATTCCCGTATTAATCCTGAGACCGTTGTAAACAGGATGTTTTTGGTTTTTGTTTTGTTACTACAAGGTATGTCTGTTAAATGTTTCAGGTAGTAACACAAATCACCAATAATTGAAAATATAGGAACTGTAAGGAAACAAGAAGCGAGGCAGCAAGAATAGTTCAAGCTGTGTCATTAGGGTAGTGCAATTAATTTGTTGTGAAGTAACGAAACACTCCAATCGTCGAATAATGAAAGAGGAACCAGGTGGACAGAGAAAATATTACTTTTACGCATAAGAGTGAAGCAGAAGTAATGAGGAATAATTAGTCAGAAGTCATTTGAGATAATGACATGGACTTAGGTTGAATACGAAATCAGAATACATGTGAAATAGTAAAACACTTGTCATGTCAATTGGGAAAACAGACGTCATGTAAAACAGTAAAACGGAAGTCTATTTTCTTGGCGAAATAGAAGACATTATATTTTCCCTTCATTTTTTCAGTAGAAATTTGACAACAACAAAAACTCTAACAAATTAAAGACTTCATGAACTGTAATAGAGAAATAAACAATAAGTAAAGCAGAAAATATTCAGTATGTAACAATGTCTTACAATAATCAACCCTCGGCGGGAAGTCACTGTGATCAAGACTTCATTCCACGAGTCAGCAGACATAGCTAATAATCGTGGCCAGGTTATTTGCACGCAAATTTGTCATGCGTTTGCGATGGTTTAAAAAAAAAACATGGTGCAGTGCACCTCTATTGACATAACGAAGCTGGGTATGTTCTCGCACAAGTCTTAGCTAACTGTATGTCTACATTATTTGTAGGATGCCATACATCTAGGAGGGCCAAAATATAACGTAATTACAAGGTTGTAACTTCTATAGGAAATAAACTGGCAAATTAAATAATAAAATAAGAAATAACATACATTTTATACTAACGTAACAAGTTCTGAAGGTAGAAAGCAGTAGTAGTAATAGACATTAAAATTCGTACGCCATATTTTACATTCTTATACCATTACTAAGATTTAAACACACATCGCGGTGTTAAGTTTGTGATGACAACGCCCACAGTTGAATTAGACAGCGCAGGTAAAATTCCTATTACGAAGTCTCCCAGGTGTGTGATCTCTAGGACGCCCTTCAGGATCTGTCAGTCTCCCTGGGCATGTCATAGCTTAAGTGGAGATGCAAGGTGATAGGCGTCCATAAAAAAAGACATGTTTTGCAGCTTTTCATTTACACGTAAAGAAATTAAAAATAAATAAGGAATATTACAGCAGACATAGTCACCTTATCCAGAGTAGGGTGATCCTAGATGTAAGCGGTTTATAGGCCGTAGTCAGTGTTCGAAAGATTGAATATAGTGTATTAACCATGTAAATCGATATATACTTATTAGAATGTCGTGAACACAGAGTATTAACCATGTAAGTCGATGTATGCTTATTACAATTTCGTGAACACAGTGTAATAACCATTTAAGTCGATGTAAACTTATTAGCATTTCATGAACATAATGTAATAACCATGTAAGTCGATGAGAACTTATTAGAATTTCGTGTACACAGTGTATTAACCATGTAAGTCAATGTATGCGTTTTAAAATTTAGTGAACATCGACCTGTAAGCCGACATATGCTTATTAGAATGTCGTGAACACAGCGTAATAACAATGTAAATCGATGTAAACTTATTAGAATTTCGTGAACATAGTTCATTAACCATGTAAGTCGATGTAAATTTATTAGAATTTACTGAATATCGAGTATTAACCATGTAAGTCGATGTATGATATTAGAACTTAGTGATCACAGTGTATTAAACATGTAAGCCGATGTATGCGTATTAGAATGTCGTGAACAAAGCGTAATAACAATATAAATCGATGTAAACTTATTAGAATTTCGTGAACATAGTGCATTAACCATGTAAGTCGATGTAAACTTATTAGAATTGACTGAATATCGAGTATGAACCATGTAAGTCGATGTATGATATTAGAACTTAGTGAACACAGTGTATTAAACATGTAAGTCAATGTATGATATTAGTGAACACAGTGTATTAAACATGTAAGTCGATGTATGCGTATTAGAATTTCGTGAATACAGTGTACTAACCGACCGTTAATTCGATGTGTGCTTATTAGAATTTCTTGGGAGTTAAACAAATCTGGATATAATTTAGATGAAGGTACAAACGTTCGCTGTTCACGCCATTGCTAATAGGATACAGTACGCGAGCTATGAACACAGAGCAGTAAATCTGTGACTCAACAGAATAATGTGTGCTTAGAACTACAGCAGCGCGGACTGATTGTCGTGTGATCCAATTAACAGGTTTTCTAACGTGTTGATAATATTGTATGGAAAATATTGTTCTATCAAGAATTATCGCATGGGTAATTTTTTTTATTTATCATCACCATCATCATCATTATCATTATCAACTATCTTTCCAACAGAATAGGGAGGCAAAAGACAATAACAAAATTATCGTATGAACCATGTCGTAATTTGTATTATTTTTACCTCTGCATGTATAGCCAGTTTCTCTAGCAGTGCAATCTTAATATTAAGTCGCCTTTTTATATGATATAGCCGGTTTCTTTAGCCAGTACATTATTTTTATAAAGTCTCCTTATTACATGATCATGTGTGTTGGGAAACATCGGATATATTTTTGATGTTAGACGTTTATGGATCGTGTTTGTTGGGAAACATCGGATATATTTTTAATGTTAGACGTTTATTGATCATGTTTGTTGGGAAACATCGGATATATTCTTAATGTTAGATGTTTATTGATCTTGTTTGTTGGGAAACATCTGTCCTAATCTTATTACTACATGTTTATTGATCATGCGTGTTGGGAAACAACTGTCCTTTTCTTAATATTATACGTTTATTGACCATGCGTGTTGGGAAACAGCAGCCCTATTCTTGATGTTTATTGGTCATCGCTTTGGGACCCAAGCGGGAGAATTACAAATTGTTCACATTTCTCAAGTCACTATCTCTTGCTTCTACTCTGGGTATGAAATGATTTATGTGTTATAAGAAATACCGTTTAAACTTATTTCATTCTTTACATTTAAGGACGCCTGATCGTAGATGTGTTAGCAATAGTAAGATTGATAATGATTCTGTCACACTGTGACTGTATTGTCTTCCCTGTTCCGCAGTAGTGGTCCAACAATGGCCAAATGTAGAGTATACTGATGAGGGTATCACCTTCACTCAAGATTACTCTTGGCAGAGATAACAATAGAAGAATGATGCTTCTTTTTAAGGGAGCCTCACAGGATATTAAAGAAAAGCGAGCATAACAACTGAGATCATCTAAGCTGTCATCAACTTATTATTTTCCCGCCCTTTCTGTGAGGTAAGATATTTTCGCTCGTATTTCTGAGCCCCCAGCTGAAGGTGATTAAGCAACTATTAATCTAATAGCTCCATCTAGTTATGTATTTAGAACAATATGAGTCATACAGGTGCAGACATACACTTCACACAATAGTGATTAAACGAACTATAGCTTTAAAGTTACAGATAAACAGGTTTAATAATCACTAATAATTTAACAATGTAAAATAAATAAAGTTGTTTTTAAAAAGGAAGCGATGATATTTATAATCATAGGATGATTTAAACTCTGTGTCATGGGTTGCCTCCCCTTGCTCTGTAGTAGTGGTCCAACAGTGGTCAAAACATAGAGCATCTAAAGTGAGTCTTCAAAGGTGTCTACCTTCGCACAAGATTGCTCTTGGCAGAGATGTAGATAGAAGGATAATGATGCTCCTACCTCGAAGGATTTTCCACAAGATATTTCAGAAGTCAAGAACGATGCTGAATGAGTCTGTTCACGTTAACTTTTTATCTGATCTGCCGACTTTTGTGAAGATGTATATTGTATGATTTAGCTCGTTCAAGCCCCTAGCTGATGTAATTCAGCGAAATTCCTCTTATTAGCTTATTAGCTCGATAAATATATATGTGTGTGTATATATATATATATATATATATATATATATATATATATATATATATATATATATACATATATATATATATATGTGTGTGTGTGTGTGTGTGTGTGTGTGTGTGTGTGTGGGAATATACACTACAGGGTCTGAGTCATACTTGTGCCTTTCGCTCTGTAATAATTAATTCAACTGGGAGTTTGTCAAAATCAACATATACAAATTTAATGATCAATTACTTTAACACTTGCCTCTATGCCAACTTTACGTGTAGTGTTGGGCAGAGCAACCTAACCTTCGAGGTGAAGACAGGAGTACGACAGGGATGCCCCTTATCAACCACTCTTTTTTTAACAGGCATAGACTGGGTGATGCGCCAGACAACAGAGGGCAGTCCAAGAGGAATAAGATGGACTACATTTTCTACATTGGAAGATCTGGAATATGCAGATGACATTGCACTGCTGGCACATTCACATCAACACATCCAGGAAAAAACGGATAGACTTAATAAATTTTGCCAGCAGGTGGGCTTGAACATCAATTTAAAGAAGTCTGAGGTCATGATGCTCAATGTGAACAACCCTGAGCCCATATCAGTAAGGAATCAGCAATTGGTACAGACAGATACCTTCACATACCTAGGAAGCATAGTAACACCAGACGGTGGGGCAGGCAAAGACATCAACATCAGAATGAATAAGGCAAGAACAGCCTTCTTTAGCCTAAATAACACCTGGAAGTCCTCCCAATACAGCACAAGCACAAAATTAAGATTATACCAGAGCTGCGTGCTTTCTGTGCTTCTCTATGGTGCGGAATGCTGGAGAGTCACAGAGAAGGAAATGTCAAAATTGTCCTCTGTTCACACAACATGCCTAAGAAAAATTCACCGCATTTTTTGGCCGAATACCATCACCAACCAAGATCTGCTTACTCGTAGCAAGCAAGAGGACATGCACACCATCATAGCTGGCAGACGCTGGAGCTGGGTTGGTCATGTCCTCAGAAGAGACCCCGATGCCATCACAAGAACAGCTATGCTTTGGACCCCTGAAGGAAAGCGAAAGAGAGGCCGACCAAAAACAACTTGGCGGAGGACTGTGGAGGCTGAGATGCAAAGAATGAACCAGAGTTGGGGCACTGTACGAAGGATGGCCACCGACCGTGCAAAGTGGAATCAATTTGTTGTTGCCCTACAAGACGCCACTAGGCGTGATGGCCACTGACTGCTTTGACGGTCGGTGGTTAAGGATCGAAGAAGAAGAAGACTTTAACACTTGTAAATAAATGTTCGTTGATGATTCACAGAAATTATTTAGGCTTGATGAATATAGGCAAATAAAGTTCGGTTGTGTTTGGCCTGTTAAAATTGGGACTTGCCAAAATGCTGAAAGCCGATGCTGTTTTTCCGTAGATTCGTCTCTGTGGTAAGGGCACGTTTCCAGATCAGTTCAGGAAGTAACTTCTCCTGGTCAAAGCAAGATTTTCACCACCAGTGGAATGCAGATTTACAAGTGTCGATCCAGCTCTTGGACCACAAAATGGTAGCACAGCAAATGGTCTCTCCGGGTCGTACCACAAATAGTCGGGTCCCCTCGTACTGGTACCACAAACTTCAGAGGGAATAAAAGAACAAATTCCGCTGCTAAGTCTTTGTTTTCCTGATGTTAATCAGGCGCCTTTCCCGCTGTCCGTCAGCCATTTATTTTCTCAGATTATTTTACTCTCCCTGAGCGTATATCGTATCACTCAGGGCATGTGATGAAAAATCACCAGTTTGTCAGTTAATTTAATGAAAAATGTGTGACTGGACAGCAGCAGTGGCTTGTGCCTGAAGGAACATATTAAGTTTACATACATTCACAAAATGATACAATACAACTATGCACAAGTTGATGTAATCATCACTCATTCCCTGCTCCGTTCGCAGTGTGGGGTTACCACTGCTTTTGGTTCTTCCGTGAGAACGAGCATGAAGCAATCACCAGCGCTTGCTGTGGTGGTTCAAGAATGTATCATTTTCACATGCTGAGGTTGCCAGCCTGGTATGAATTTTTAACCCCACTAGCAAGTATAAACATGTCAAATTCAAAGCATAAAATATATGTTACAACTCACCTCAATAATTCAGAAATCTTAGATTTCTTGCTCATTAAATACTTGGCAACTTGATATAGATGCCTAGAACACACGTCGGGGTATTTAGTTCTATTAACAAGCCTTCTGCGACTTTGTGAGTAAGTCCTATATAAGTCCGGTTTTTGTATGAATAACTTAGGGTTTCCTTGCTGTAGTGTTCAGAAGTGTTCCACTAAGTCCGGTCCTATTTAAAGTCAGAATCTTTACTTCTTTTGTTTCCTGGCTTAAGTCCAAGCTGTCTACTTGAAGATTTCGGGAATGCAGTGCTGTACGTCTAAAATTTCTACATTATATTTCAGACTTCACCCATGCACTCTTGTTGTCTGCTACTTGGCAACTCCCAATCAGGGCGGTTGTATATGACAACTCGAATTGCTAAATCAGTGGCATTCAAAGTACATGTTATGATAGAGTGGGGCTTATGGAATTTCCTGCGAGACTCATACGTTTGAGAATTTAAACAGCCACTTTCCATATATAGAATTGCGATCTCCGTAAAGTGTTTTCACAGTTTACTTATATCACACTTCCCACTCACTCTTCAAAATTTCTTCCAAGATTGCGTTTATCTATAATCACCTATCCTAAGTAATTCGGAAGTCTGGTTACTCAGTTTATCAGACTCTGCCGATCTCTTGTATCATATGACTTGTCGCAATCCGACTGCCTGTCTAGACAAATCGTGGTCTATACAATTAATCCCGTATTGCAAGTCCATTCTACTGTCAGATCGGAAGTGATTACGCAATCTTGAACAAACTCTTTATGCTCGCATTTACCTGGAGTCAATGTGGTATTATCACGTTTCGTAATTCTATTAATCTCTCTGGGATGGGCGATTGTCTGGCCCTGTCATGCATCGAAGCGTGAAACGTGAACAATGATAATAGGAAAAAAGGGTAGAGGATAAGTACGAAATTATGTGCGATAAATATGCCGAAATAATATATAATGATAAAGGCGATGAGAGGAAATTACGAAAAAGCAAACGAGCCGAATTGTTGATGGAAAATTTGGGCAATTTTGAAATCTTTTGGTTGCGCTGTTATGGTACTTAGCTTCCGGCGCCCGGTCGGTTGGTGCTTGCCTCAGCAGTTGTTGGTTCCCACAAGTGCTTTGGACTGTACTTGTCTAAAATAGAAAAGTCTAGTGGCTGTAGCACTGTCGTGAAACGAGTGTAACCCACTACTTTGTTAATCACTATGTCGAGATACAGATTTGCTTCAACCAATCAACTTGCACCGTTCACCAGTCTCTGAGACAGAATAAATTATACCGTTCACGCAGTTCACGCAAGATGGCGGCTAAAAACTGAATAAAATTAGGCTGTATGAGCAAAAGACGAAACCGGAGGAAACCAATCATTTTGCTCCGCCAGGAACCAACCGAAAGCCTTTCTTAAGCAGTTACCTGCCTATATAATAGGGCGGAATTTTATGCTAAACACGCAATCCCGAACTTGACGCCAGAGATACTGACTGAAGAGGAAGAAGCTGTCACCTTGATTTGTTGCTTATCTGAGGGCATCGACCTGCAACCTACTTCACTAGTCGAGTCAAACTGGCCGTTTTTTAAATCTTGGAGGGTAATTATAAATTTACGATAACCTTTAGGAAAATAGGCCTTCAGCAGGCATATAATGTTGGTATTTGTTGTGTGTCATTATACTACCTACACCTGTATATATTTAATATATTTTGGGTTCACTATGAATGTATATGATTGATATAGACAAAGACTAATAGGACTCATACCTCAATCTATTGTCTTCTATAACTTCAGTCTATTGTCTCAGATAAAACCAACTGCAAATATAACCATAACAGTCCTTGTTAGGACTCAACCTATTGTCTTCTATAACTTCAGTCTATTGTCTCAGATAAAACCAACTGCAATATAACCAAAACAGTCCTTGTCAGGACTCAATCTATTGTCTCCTATACTTCAATCTATTGTCTCAGATAAGACCAACTGCAATATAACCAAAACAGTCCTTGTTAGGACTCAATCTATTGTCTCATCTAACTCCAACTGCAATATAACCAAAACAGTCCTTGTCAGGACTCAATCTATTGTCGCATCTAACTCCAATCTATTGTCTCCTATAACTCCCACCTGATATATCACCAAACAGTCCTCGTCTCATATACTCCTATCATAAGAACATAACAATATTGTTAGGATATATGTTACCAGCTAGTATAGCACTTGTCAGAGAGGGCGTGGTATAGTATAGGGGGAAGGACATTGTTGTATCACACCTAGGTGTATATATTATTGGATTTATTCATGTATTAATTTATATTATGGGATGTATTCATGTATTAAATGTATTCATGTATTGAATCTATATTATTGAATGTATCCATGTATTAGTTTATCAGAAAGAATGTTTTGCAAGTAGACACCTGTCTTGTCTCGCTATTGCTAAATCATACTGAGCCATGTTGTCATTCATCCTACATGCATACATCTGAGACACGCTCATTTCACTCACACTAGAAATAGGTGGGCTTGAGGACAGAAATTAGCCCCTATTTTTGCTTTGTTACAGGTTTATTTGTGTCCTAAAAACCTGAGGTCGTATGTTCGAGTCAATCCCGCTGCCTGGAACTTCGCAGGAGCATAGAGATTGTACAGAAGCTACATTTTAGTCCCCCTCAGTCTTGGGTGGGCTAAAGTAACGAGCCTCAGCAGGAGTGGTGTGAACCAAACTAAGGAGAACAGAACGTTTTAAGAGATGAGTACTCATTCGTACCATTTCTGTCAGCATTGTGAGCATAGAAACTGTCAGTGATGAGAAAGTGACTTAACATAGCAAGAGACAAAATTAATAGCATAGCTGAGAAGTGTTATATCCTTAATTAACAGCACAGCTGATCCATGTACTATAATTAAATAACAGCACAGCTGATATAATTTTTTGTTCCTATAATTGGAAAACTTGTGGTAAAATATTTATATATTTTTTTAATAAAAAGAAACATTTGTAAATCATATGTAAACTTACAAATCCATTACCTTCCATTTTTCAACATTCACCCTTCAGCACAAGAGTAGATAGTGTATATACTAAATAAATACTTAGGAAATTGTATTTGAAGACTTGTCAATTTTATCATTGTTAAGCAAAATCTGTTTCCTTGTTTTATTAATATCACAGTTAGTTACACAGCGGAGGTGGCGCTTTATGTCGGTCTCCTCTCTACTAATTTTTCGAGATCAGAACATTCACAGCCGTAACTAATTTGTGATACCAGTAGCTCTCTCAGACACTGGGACTTCACCATTTTCTGCAGAAATTCTTTTTCTGTAATTGTCAGTACTATACTGATCCTACAGCCAAATAAAACCTCTCGCCACAAGCACGTCTCATGCATAAAGATTGAGGTACCTACGAGGTAGTAAAGCGTCTTCAAGACCCTTCTGATGTTAGTGTCTAGCGTTGACTGCTGGCAACTTGAACCACAAACTGAAAGGAGATAAATGTCTCTGCTAAGTATTGGGTCTCCTGACATAGTCATCCTGCGACCTCAGCTTCCACTCACCACTTCATATACATATGAAATTTACTAAAGTGCTTCCATAATAAATATGTACACCATGATATCATCATCCACCCTCTGATCTCTATAGAGCCTGGGGTCACCTCTGCTGTTGGTTCCTTGTGAGGAAACCCACACAAAGATGTTATCATCTCTTGCAGTACTGGTCCATGTGTCAAGTTATTTGCAGTTATGAGGTTGCCAGCCTCATTTGTCACTGTACATCCACAAGCAATTTATATATGTCAAAATGCAAATATAAAGTGGTAATATGTACATATTACAACTTGTTCGGAGTTTTTCGGGCGAGCACAGACTTATGCACATGAAACGTAAGAATATTGTTTGGCAACTGATTTAAGATGCCGTCTCTTTCAGGTGTGTTAGGTGTTTAATTTGGTGCACTTGAAGTAGGATCCTAGAATTTAATGCGCAAAGTAATGTCTCTGTGGATACTCTCTTCTAATCTTAGAATTCACGTCCAGTCCTATGGCCTGTCCTATATTTAGGTCCTAATATTTCGTGTTCCTTATTGTCTATGATTTCTTCTTGATGAAACTGGAAGTCAGTGAAGTAGTCTTACAACGCTGTAGAATATAAGCAAAATTTTTCGCCTACATACTCAGGTTGCTATTTAGAGGGAGAAGTCCAATCAGGAGCAGTCTATCTTCGCATCTCAAGCGCCAAAGCAATTGCTAATATGTGTCTAATTTTGGTAGGGGTCACCCCACTACCCTCATGTAGAACATTACTACATGACAACATAAGATTTTGCCCTGTACATGTGATTTTTAAAACTCAATAACCATATACGTTCTTGCTTCTTCCGTTTCGCCTGTCATGTTAACAAACTCATTACTTTTCAGATCTAAGATTATAATTTCCTCCAAGATGTTACTGTCTGGTAATTGACTATCACAACGAATTCCATCTGCCTGAAGTATCACATCACTGTCGGAGTCTTAATTTTTACCAAGATTGTTATCCTCCTACATCCCAGTGAGATGGGCCGTATTTGTGCATGGCATGTTTGCAAACTAGCACCTCATCATGCGATAATATTGGTTCGTGTATCTTCCTAGACAAAAAGACTGGGTTAATAATAGAAATATCGTTCAGACTCTTACTCTATCTGGAGCTGGCGATAAGCGAAAAGTCAATGTGGCAAGTTCACCCCTTCGCTAAGCGTCTCCGATAACAAAGGAGAATATAACAAGGAGAGATGCGTAAGTGAGAGGTGTGACCAGATGTGATAAGATAACCTTGAACGATGAAAGCGAAAACAGCGAATACTGAACAAAATTAGCGCTTAAATGGAATTACAACGTAATAATTCAGGAGACGAGTGAAAACCAGAAAAAAAGAATGAACGTATTTGGTGACACACACATCAGACGTGATGCTTGATTATAGAGCCTTCTGTATAACACTCGCACCATGTTGATCCCGGGGGTCATTATGTCGTACAAGGTAACTAATATGAGGTTGTGCTTGTGGCTGGCAATCTCATCATGTCAAACAAATTACTACATAAAACACTGCTGCAAGAGCATGTGACTACTTTGTGCAGGCTTCCTGTAAAGGAAACTGCTACAATGGTGGCTACATGCTTCACAAAGAGCGAAAAGAAAAAGAATTATGATGTATAACATTCCTTACTGTGCTAATATTAGATACACATGTTGCGTGCCTGCTCCTTTTAGCGCAACAAAGTACTTGCCAGTATATCATAATATTAAAAAGGTGTCTCAATAAAACAGGATTTAAATTTCAATAGATAAAACATCAAACTACATTCCATCTGATTGAAATACAAAGAAATCGATACCCGGTGTGCCCAGCAGCAGTCAAGTTGGTCGTGTCACGTGAGTGTGTTATTCCGCATGGAAAGAAAAGCCGATAGATAAGAAAATGACAGGTCACGAAGCTTGGGGAAGCATCAAGATGGCTGGAATGTTGGCCATCAACTTCAGAATTTTTGGAAATAAAACCATGGCTCACGTAACATAGATTTGAGGAAGAAAATTCCCGAGGGATGAATATACTCGCAGGATATCAGAGAAGAACCAAACAAGTGCCAGTGGAACAATAGATGGGAAGAAGACGCTGGGATAGAACACACATTGGGGAAACATGTTGATAGCATTACAAGGCAGCCCTTGTTCTGGAATTCCCAGGGTAGGAAAAGTAGAGATATACCACACCTACTTGCGAGAAGAGAACTAGAGACAGAAATAACAATGATGAAGAAGTTGATGGTTTGTAACAGGAGAACTTGGCATACGTTTTTTGAAGGTCTATGGGTAGCTTAAATATGATGATGATGATGATGATGATATCAGAGAAAATAAGTAGTTTTTTTTTTCCTAACCAGCGGCACTCGAGCTTTCCAGCTCTTTTGGCCCAATGACGTATCATTGCGAAGCTGGGGGGTTAGTGGACTTTCCTTCCAACCCGGTCAGGAGCTTCGCTCCTTCCCATCCACACGGGATTTATGTGCAGGAGCCGTTCAGGTTATTCAGTCAAATTTCCGGTCGTAAACATTCCTTCAAACGCTGACGCCCGGGTTCGAACCATGAAAACCTGGTCGCCAGTACAACGCCGTAGCCATTACACCAGCGCGGCTCCCAAGTAGTTGTTAGAAACAATAGGAAGTAAGATAGAAATACCTATTTTAAGATGTCACCTTTTTTATGAGTCCGGCGTCCTTTTGCCAAGTGATAGAAACAGATTATCAGGCATACTTAGATATATAGAGCACTAAGAGGGTATTCCATGACAAAAGATTTCCGTTTTTTTTTTTTTTAAGATTGTATAATTTCAGTATAAAGTAGTGAGATTGGCAAGGTTTACAGGGATTATCAGGTTCTGAAGATGAGATTATTTGACAGGAAAGAGCTATTTTGTACACATCGACTCAAACGTGAGAACATGAAATAGCCGAATTCTTGACAAAACACCAGTTTTGGGAATACAGGGAAAAAAAAGATCACCTGTGTCAACTTGAAATTGCCAGACAAGAGGAAAAGCTCGCTGGAAGTAGGTTTCATTCTTCACCAAGAACAAAGCTAATCAATCTCCATTATAAGCAACAGACAGATGATTTCAGTACTCCGAGTGCTAAACAAAGGGAAAGACACCACTTTCATACAAATATATTCAGTGACAGCAATATGCGCTGGATGACAAAGATGATTTCTTTGCTAAATTGTCAGTTACTATTAAAACATTTTAAAAACTGTAACGATGATCTGTTTGCTATAGTAGCCTTTAATACACGTGGCCTTTATGATCACCAGGTCCAAATAACATACATGTCAATCGCACTAAGGTTAACAAGTATGAACATCTAGGAAGTTTTTTTTTTTTTTTTTTTTTTTCACAGAAAATGGAAGATTTGACAGATAAATGGAAACAAAATGTCAACAACAACAACAAAAACACGCCAGTTCAGTGACTTACCAATTGTCACTCTTCTACTCAAACATCCGAATAGCAGTACGGAAACTAAACGACACCTGGTAAATTTATATTCTTACCAACTCTTTGCTGTCAGTATCAACTATGGTACCTGACCACAGCACATGAGAGGAAAATCACATCGTGTGAGATGAGACACTTATATAGAATACTAACACTGCCACGATGGATGGAACGAGAAATGATGGCGTCAAAAAAATTATTCGAACTATATTCTGTATTCCATGTATAGAGAGACAGAAAATTAAGTGGTTTGGCCATCGCATGAGAATGAAACCTGATCAATTACCACTACATACTTACAACAATAGATGATCTGGTTCTAAGGCACAGGAAAGACCAAGAAGCCGATGGATAGACAACATCATAGAAACCATACATCAACACTGGATCACAGCAGCCACTTCGACACACTTGACTGAAGAACGAAAATTTCAGCTCCTCCCTACGCTTCTTGATATGAGTAGACGGGAAGAATGAAGTAAATATACTTATCTAAATCCATTACTTCCTTGTATGCAGTAATGACGGCCATTTAAGCGAACTGATGTTATGCCTTTGGAAAGACTGTTATCAAAGTATGTAAATGGTAATAAAAGAGTTGGTGGTTATCCAAACCTGGTATGTGTACTCTCAACATGTCCATCATGCAAGGTGTCGGTAGAAATATATATATATATATATATATATATATATATATATATATATATATATATATATATATATATATATATATATATATATATATATATATATATATATATATATATATATATATATATATATATATATATATACATACGAGTACATTTGAGCTGGCTGGTACAAACGACAGGCGTAGGAAATCTGAAGTACAAATAGGAAAACCGATCCAAATCTTACATCTATATGCTTCATGCGAGCAAGACAGTCGGCACACTTGAAACCAAACAACATTGGCTTACCAATAATCCTTACTGGTGCAAATTAACTTGGAAACGGCAATAGACCTGTTTGAACGGGGAGAGTGTCAGAATTAATTGTAGTCTCAAAGACAACAACACCTGGTGCTAATCTCCCAGTCATCACACCAGGTTATAACGACCACGATAAAAGTGGCCGTCTGAGTACACATTAGATGAGCAACACACTTCCACTCTGCTTCGCCTTAGTGCTACTTATTCTATATGCACTTCAAATTGTTTTGAGAACAACTCGTTATAAGTGTGGTTTTTTTTTTTCTCCCGGGGTATTAGTTGAAAGTGAAGCGGGTTTCACATTAAACTTAAATTTTACATGATGATCCATAGCTTTAACTGTACAATATTCTGAAGGATGATAGATCAAACTATATGATCCGAGGTCAAATTTGCCAAAAATCGAGATGGACTAGCCATGAACAATATCCTGGATTGTAATTCCAGGTAAGAGGGATTTATAGCAAACGTCCCAGCAGCAGAAAAGGTGAGAAGAAGAAACTTAATTAGTAGCCGTCTTATTCGATCAAAGAAGGTAAATAAAGGTTACAACCATAAGGTCTTCATCAGGGAAAAAATGTATCCGTCGAGAAAAGAACGTGTGAATTTTTCCAAGGAAACAAATGAGATGGGCCGTAAATGGAAATCGCTGTTGTCACTTTGGTAAATGCCAGAATGAATGCCGCGGCGCCCAGTGAAAAGCTGGAAACGATAATAAAATATCAAATACAAAATATTATAGATCGCAATATAAATGAACGTAAACTAGAAATAATAACATAGATATGTAAAGGGAGAAATACGAATAATAGAAATGTAAGTAATAGTAATTAAATGGGTATAAACATTGGTAGTTTAGAGCAATATATATATATATATATATATATATATATATATATATATATATATATATATATACATGGATGTATATGGTGGATGTATGGGTGGGAGAGGGTGGATGGATGGATGGGTGGATGGATGAATGGATGGGTATATGGGTGGATGAATGGGTGGGTGGATGGATGGGTGGGTGGATAGATAGATAGATAGATAGATAGATAGATAGATAGATAGATAGATAGATAGATAGATAGATAGATAGATAGATAGATAGATAGATAGATAGATAGATAGGTAGGTAGGTTGGTAGATAGGTAGATAGATAGATAGATAGATAGATAGATACATAGATAGATAGATAGATAGATAGATAGATATATAGATAGATAGATAGATAGATAGATAGATAGATAGATAGATAGATAGATAGATAGATAGATAGATAGACAGACAGACAGACAGACAGACAGACAGACAGACAGACAGACAGACAGATAGATAGATAGATAGATAGATAGATAGATAGATAGATAGATAGATAGATAGATAGATAGAACATGCACACACAAACAGAAAGCCGCTTCAGCCAACGGACCGTTTGCTGGTTAAGTTGTCAGGCTTATGCTATTCCACGAGGAAGATTTAACGGTTGTCAAGATTAGAGAAATCTTTTTCATCAGAGGAACGAACTGATCGCAATGACTTCAATGTGAAGGGCACTCGTGGGGTCAGGACTGTTGAAATAGACGGGTACAGGTGTAGGATGCCATAGAGATGTTGGCAAACATGGTCACCAAGTTTTTTTTATCAGTTTCACCGATGCAAGTTTTGCTGCAAAGTTTGCACATAACTGTGTGTTAACTTGTATATGCGCATGTCATAGTATATGATCTAATAAAACAATTAAGTCGAAAAGGACAGTTACGACCTACAACGTTTAAACATGTGATTAAAAAAAGAGAAAGGGCTTAGTACTGTAATTGTCTTTGAAACAGTGCGTGATGATATGGTCGAGGATCCAAAGATTAGGAGTGTTGTTGCGGAAATAAAACGACAGATGACAAAAGTGCACGATGTTCACGTGACTTTAATGCACACAATCTCGATCTTTCTTCGCGGATTCGTGTGGGCAAGTAAAATTGTATAGTTTTACATTTTGTTTTGTTCCTGTGAACTGAACGATTTTGTGGCTTTACATGTCCTACATTATTGTGTAGCCGGTCCCATGTCCTACCCCCTTGGTCGTTTTTATTTCGACAGTCATGGCAGGTTACAGTGTTACTATTTATGTCGTCAGAAGAGACTAATAAGAGGCTGTGCGTGGTGCAAGCAACCTCGCCATGACAAGCAAAATGCTACAGACACCACAGCAGCAAAA
This sequence comes from Oreohelix idahoensis, assembly GCA_024509875.1. Lineage (NCBI taxonomy): Eukaryota > Metazoa > Mollusca > Gastropoda > Stylommatophora > Oreohelicidae > Oreohelix > Oreohelix idahoensis. Next base: position 731,459 of record JAMPIV010009013.1, read on the forward strand.
GCACATGAATGCAGGCTTCTTGCTAGAGAACTGGCTGTTGTGGTGGATCCAGGCCCCATAAAGAGCAGAAAAGGCAGTTGTAACAGAGACAGGGCCGTAGATACGGGGGGAATTTTCAAACACCCCCCCCCACCCCCAGGGGGGAAATTATACTGTACCGGTACCAAAATAGTGCATTAAATTTTTTTTTAAAAATTAACCCCCCCTCCCCCCCTTTAATAAAGTCCTATCTACGGCCCTGAACAAAGACCAATACTTTGTCCTTTGTCCCTGTAATACCTACACTCCCTAGTTTTGTGCACCTTACGAACAATGTCATACAAAAGTAACCTTTCTGTTTTTCTAATTTTAACCGCAATCGTCACGTTAACAGGATATCGTGTGTTCAAATCTGGCTGGGCAGGTTTTGTACCTGCTTGAATGTGTCTGATATGTACCTCTCTCTCTCTCTCTCTCTCTCTCTCTCTCTCTCTCTCTCTCTCTCTCTCTCTCTCTCTCTCTCTCTCTCTCTCTCTCTCTCTCTGTGTGTTCAAGTGGTTTGTTTAAAACGTGAAGGAATTATATTCATCAGAATGTCTGGATAAACATTTGCCAGTGGCAAGAAGCAGTTCTTTTGTAAAAGCATGTTTGTAAAGTGTTAATTTCCCTTTAAGATGTTGATATAATTTGTAATAAAAGTAATGAGCAGCGGAATATTACATGTGGGAGACTGTGGGAAAGAAAACTACTCAGTTAAATTTCAAAATGAAAAAGGTGGGAGATATAGAGAGAGAGGGGGAGGGGGGGGAGGCAGAGGAGAGGAGAGAGAGAAATGTGCGTGTGTTGAGGATTGTGGTTTCGCACCATAAAACACCTCACTTGACCGAAATGAAATATAATACTCGTCAAAAGTCAAGGGCCACCCTATTATTTTCAATACACTTTTATATAAGCGCATAGAATGATTAAATGAAGGAAGTTTTTAGTAAAAATGGGTGCAATATCTTCCTCTGACAGTCCTCTATGCACTTTAAGCATAAAAACAACTCACCGACAACCATGGTGATCACGTGCAATTTGGTTTGCTGACCATGAATTCACATTTTTAATCTGTTTTTTTCAAACTTCCGTAGAACCAAACAGGTGAAGTAATCGTGCTGATTGACATTCCACGTGCAATGTCGACTTTTCCTGAACAGAGTTCACTCTTAATTTGTTTTATAATCAGCAGACTTAGGGTAGTTTCATCACTTGCAAAAACCATGCCACCGAGAAGAAGTCTTGACACCTTAAAAAGAATGAGGGCTATAGCGTGGGTTGAAAGTGGTTTATCTGTCCGTGAGGTTGCTAGACGGCTTGCAGTGTCACACTCTACTATCCAAAGAATTTTGGAGAGATTTCAGGCCACAGGAAGTGTGGAGGATCGCCACCGGCCAGGTCACCCTAGATGCACCAATAGACATGATGACCGGTACCTCTTGTTGTCAGCCCTGCGCCATCGAACAGTGACTTGTTCCACTCTAAGATGTCAGCTGAGACAAACTGTAAACGTTAATGTCAGTCAAAGCACCATTCGCAGACGTTTACATGAATTTTGACTGGCTGCTCGACGTCCTGCAGTCAGAATCCCTCTTACTCCTGCTCATCGCAGAGCCCATGTTGCTTGGTGTCGCGAGCACATCCGATGGACAAGGCAACAATGGAGTCAAGTTCTCTTCACTGATGAATCTCGCTTCACTGTGTCATTCAATGATGGCAGGATTCGAGTTTGGAGACGACCAGGAGAGCGATTTACTGATGACACAATTCGAGAGGTGGATCGTTATGGTAGGGGTTCTGTCATTGTCTGGGGAGGCTTCTACAGACACGGCAGGACCCCACTCTACATCATCCAAGGCAACTTGACCGGCCCAAGATACCAGAACGAAATCTTGAGACCAATTGTTCAGCCTGCTCTGGAGGCCATAGGTGGTAATGCCATCCTCCAAGATGATAACGCTCGACACCATCGAGCTCGTGTGGTGAATGAGTTTATTCAGCAACATGGGATCATCAGGATGGCGTGGCCAGCTCATTCACCTGACCTTTCTCCGATTGAGCACCTCTTGGATGTCCTTGGTCGAAGATTGTCAACAAATTACCCCCTGCCAATGGATGTTGCACAGCTGACTGCATTTCTGCTTCAGGAATGGCAAGCTGTTCCTCAGGATACTCTTCGGACCCTTGTGGACTCGATGCGTCTACGCTGTCTTGAATGCCTTGCTGCAAACGGTGGTCATACCCGATTTTGAAATGTCTATTTGTCCAATATCTATTGTGTGACTTTTGAAAAGGTGGGTGACACACTTCACAGCTTCATTGCGTTTGAATGTGTGTTTCCATTTCTTTACGTGACATGTCAATTTGGTATTCAATAATTGCCGTTTTGACTGATACCAATTACGTTTATATCAGATTTGTTTTATGGTTTCAACCAAGGTTTTTCTAAGTGGCCCTTGACTTTTGACGAGTAGTACAAGTATATAATAACAGCCCAATTATCAAAGTCTAAAAGTCTGCAACATAAAGTGGTGTCAGAAGTGGGATTATCACAATATAAATCACAGTATTATTAACAATGTGCCTTCACGTCTCTCTATCACACATCTTTGAATCTTAGCTGCGGTCGCCCGGCTGTTCTTTTGACATCTGCCACTTGTCCATATAAAATATCTTTGGGGATACGACCATCTTCCATGCGACGGACATGGTCACGCCAGCGTAGTTTGCGCGGTTTAAATAGTGTATACGTGCTTTGAAGATCATCACGTGGCACAACCTTGACATTTATCACTTTGTCCTTCCACGAAATATTGAGGATGTGACGTAGACACCGTAGATGGAAGGTACTGAGCCTTCTTTCTTGCTTACCATTGGTTGTCCATATCTTGCTTCATAAATTCAACAAACTGGGAGGATGAAGCTGCCAATGGCACCAAGTGTCAGTGTTTCCTAAGGCGCCTCTCTATGATTTCTTTATAAGCACATTAATCATTTCTAACTTGCTGTTTAAAAAGGAAAAGGAAAATTAGCCAAAGGTATTATTAATGTTAACATGTTCAACGGTTTCTGCATTAGATATGGTTTGTCCCCATAGTCTGCAGTTTTCTAAATATGGGTTATTTTTATGCTGCTTTTTTGATGTCTTGACGATAGATTTTTGGTAAATAGATATCAATTGCGCACTTTAACAGACGCCGGTGAAGCAAACAACAAAGTGATGAGAAAGTATTTAAGTCGCCCTATTAAACTCACCTTCCTATTGATGCTGTTCTGTTATGGCTAATCTTGCCTGTTGGCTGAATCCTTCCTACCCTCCCCCTCCATTCCCACTCCATGTGATCAGTTAGAAGCCGACATACGTAGCCATTTGTGACTGTCAGAGAGACCACTAGCTAATAATTAGCTACACAGTGTTATAGGGATATGTTTAACTGCTAGTATAACAAAAACAACCCCTTGTGGTCTTCGGAGTTGTGTGCGGAGTCAAAGAAAGAATTTAACCATAGCCCCTCAGGCAGGGCCGACTTTTGGGCTGTACAGCCGCACTGGGGACCGACTTGTATTTAGTTGCATTAAATAATAAAAACATTAAAATTATAAAGTAACGTGAAAAACGAAACAGAAAATTTGACAGTAAATAATTATTTGTTTATTAACTGATCGTTTCCCTACATGCCGATATTCTTTTTTTTTCTTTCTAAAACACAGCGCATTGAACGCCCCTCTGTATCTGTAATTTAGTATGAATAAGGAAACAAAAATACTTACAATACGATTTTAAAAACAGAAGTGGATTATGTTATTGTAAAATATTACAGCGAACGTTACATGTAGAAATTACAGTGTGATCCAACTTAATAGCATGAAATTGAGTCTCCAAAGAGAACATAAACTACTGCACGGGTTAACAAATGGGGAAGGGAGGGGGGTCGTCATCACAAGACCTGGCACCAGATTAAAAAATCCCTTGGACGGGCTCTGAACTCAAGTATGTCGTAAGAGGTGACTAATGTAAGGTAGTGGAATCGGCTAGCAATCTTGTGAGACACATTGACTTACAAATCACAACTACAACGGCACGCGAAGTCCTGTGGAAAAAGGCGTCATGCAAAAGGCATCTACAGTGGTCAACTGATCTCTATAAAGTGTTGTAAAGGAAGACAACGATGATGATGATGATAACAACGACGCAGTTCTTATTACACAACTTTAGCTGTCAGTATAACTATAACAATGTAATGTAAATAACTTAAAGCTGTCAGTATAACTATGCCAATTGTAGTGGTTTTGATGGTATTGTATGGTTGTTATGTTACCTAGTGTAATGTATGAGGTCAGCTGTGAAGGCTCCTGAGATAAATGTTTATGTGAATTACAGAAGGCCCTTCTTACTACCACTACGACCTCAAACAGATCTCTTTTACTATTATGAATGTAGCTACGTTAAAAAGTCTAGGGTACTGAAATGTAATGTGTTGTAATAGAATATACAAACACACACAGGTAATTAATAAGTCTAATAATATTAATAAAATCTATAACACACTGAACTAACTCAGACTGTTTTAGTTTTGATTTTAACAAATTTTTCTAAATTTATTTGTTCTGAACCAATGTTTTATTTTGGTCAGAACATATGAAATGTTATGGAGTTATAAATGGAATGCATAAATATATGGCATACGAAAATGGAATTTGTGTACATAGGTATTTTATAAGACTGGTTAATATTAATAATATTTATAATGTCTCTGGGAGAACTATTACTGGATGTGCTGTTGGGGTGGTGTCATCACACCCACTCTGTGACTACAACAAGCTTTGTCCATTGACTTATAGACTGTAGTAAATGTTATATTTCCCAAGAATTCAGTATATTTGTGATGGGGAAATATTTATAAATAGTTAAGAGTTCTGGTGAATCTTCAGCAGGCCACCTATTCACTCATCTTGTCTGTGAAGATCTACTACTGGATTCCTGTGGCCCACTCCTCTCGGTAGCTGGAATAAAATGCTAGGCTGCACCGACACAAATGTTAGGCGGCACACACATCTGCTTGTGTATTCTTGATTAAGTATGTGGCACTACCTTAGTGCCACAACAGAAACTCACAATTCTGAAACAAAATTTGTGCTATGTGTCAGTACTCTATCCACTGCACCACTCTTACACACAGCACAACACATCAACATTACACAGAATGGGTCAGATCTCTCTGACCAACGTAGCACATCTTACCCAGTTGTTTTCATATAGTACCAGTTCCCCAAGACTGCATTGCATCTGAGATATGTTCAATAGTTTCCTTTTATTCAGTAAGATAGGTGATATGTTCCCACTGATCTCAATAATAGATCCGCCTTCCATAGTCTTAGTTAGGCGTCCATATATTTTTTTTTTGTCTCTAGACCCTGAACTTGGGCTGGGGACCTAGAGCGAGCACTTACTTGTCGTAATCATTTTATATGATATGGCAGTATCAATCACTCAAAATATTAAAATATACAAGATAAATGCTTTCATTCTTACCAGAATTCAGAATTGAGAACACAGTTAATACTAGCAAAACTCAGCTGAGCTGCTGGCTATAGTATGGCGTCCCACTAAAATGTATGTAATATCTTCTGGGAAAAACACCACTGGTAATTATTTACTGTGTCTACTGGACAGACCTATAGCAAATGGCAAAATTGCGCGTCTCTACCCCGCTAATATGAATACATTTGTCCAATCACAGACTTCCCCCCTAACGTTTTCAAATCTTCAACCAAAAGTCAAATTTCAGTCAGATCTCAGTCAAGTATGTATTATTGTCTGTTGGTCCGTCTGTCTCTACTTGGTTTTTCACAAAAACACACTTGTTTCTTGGACCAACTATACAAAAAACCTACACAAATCTGCCTCCTAAGTTATTTTTAGCCACAATTCTTCACCTTCCCCCTCTCGTTCATTACAGCTAGATTTTAGCATTTCCGTGTCTCAAGGACGCAATTTTGAGGCTTTAGTGAAAGTGTGCACAACAATACTGTCGCTAGTCTGATGTGAACAATACAGTCTTTTGTCAATATCTTCTTTGTTATCTGTCCGTCTGTATAAATGAAAGTATATTATTTCTCTGCTTAAGATGGGCTATCAAACTAGCTAGGTTTTATATTCATAACTTTAGTATTAAGAAAAAACATATTTTTTCTGAAGGTTAGTTTTTTTGAAATTTGTCTTCCGAACCTTCTCCACGGCGTTTGCCGCTGAATTCAAATAAAACAACCAAGTATCGTAAAACGTCCAAGAAATGACTGTTTCGAATAAGAGCTAAGGTCTTTTCTGTCCATTTCCTTACATTGTGTCAACTAGTGACGTGAATTTTTTTCTTCTTTTATTTCTTAAACTACAACTTGCGTCTTTTTGCCCATTAGGTTCAAACACGTGTTCAGTCATATTTTTCCTTTTTCTATCTCCGTTATCCTCCCGTCTACAAAGGGTAAACCGTTTCGTCTGCACGTCTAACTAGTTACTTTAAATCATCATCATGTGACGTATTCTTTCCAGAACGTTGTCTCCATTACAGCTGCTCTGAACGCATCACGATTCTGGGCAAGTCGACCTGCATCAGCCAAAGACAAGTTCAGACTCTCTGTGATGTCCTGGGTCCACCGTCGTCTAGGTCGACCCCTTCCCCTTTTTCCAGGGACCATGCCTTCCATCACTGTTTTTTCCAGACTATTATGTCTTTTTATATGACCGAAAAATTTCAGCTTCCTTATTGCGATGGTATTTAGGAGCCAATGTTCCTGTACATTTAGTGAGTGCAGTACTTCTCTGTTGGTCTTTTTTTCTGTCCAGGGTATTCTCAACATCCTTCTGTAGCATTTCATTTCGAATGATGTAATCTTTTTTGCAACTGTTTTATTGAGTGTCCAAGTCTCGCAGCCGTATGTTGCTACTGGGAATATACATGCTCTGATCAGTTGTAACTTTGTTTCTTTGCTTGTGCCTTGCCATAGGTTTTTCATCTGTATTAGCTTATGTGAAGCAATTGCAAGTCTTCTTTTAATTTCTACTGCACAGTCGCCAGAGCTGTTAATGATTGATCCTAAGTATTCGAATTCATTGACACTTTCCAGTTCTTCGTTATCAATTTCAATTTCTGGTTTGGTCTTTACTTTGTCTGTTGTCAATACTTTGGTCTTCTTGGTGTTTAGGTATAGATTCTGGGCCTCGCTGTGTTTTTTGGTGGACAGAAGTAATTGTTCAAGTCCTTCTGGGTTGGTCGATAGGAGGACTGTGTCGTCAGCATATCTGATTTCCGGGATCTGGTACCCGCCGATGTTAAATGAGTCAAACTCTGTGTGTTCTTGGTCATCTCTTACGTTTCTCATGATATTCTCGGCATAAATGTTAAACAGGTAAGGGGAAAGGGTACAGCCTTGTCTTACTCCTTTCTGTACTTCAAACCATTCTGATGTTTCCCCCTCTATTCTTACGGCTGCCTGTTGTTCTTGGTACAGCAGTGCGATGAGTTGTATAAGGTGGTTTGGAAATCCCATATTTTTCATAATAGCCCATAACTGCTGATGTTGTACACAATCGAAAGCTTTTGTGTAATCAATTAAACAAGTATGTAGGTCAACGTTGAATTCTCTACACTTTTCTATGATGATCCTCATGTTGAATATATGATCCCTAGTGCCTCTACCTGGTCGAAAACCCGCCTGTACTTCATTTATTTCTGTTTCTAGCTTTTGTTGCATCCTTTTCATTATGATTTGTAAAAGTATTTTGCTGGCATGGCTTATAAGAGCTATAGTTCTGTAGTTTGTGCACAGTTTCAGGTTGCCCTTTTTTGGCAAGGGTATGTAAATTGATCTTTTCCATTCCTTGGGCCAAATTCCGCTTTGCCAGATCTTGCAGCATAATGCATGGTATATACGAGCGCTGCCTTCTCTTCCTGCCTGTATCATTTCAGCTGTTATTTCATCACAACCAGGAGATTTTCCACTTTTTAAGTGTTTGATTGCATTCCGGACTTCCTCTATGGTAGTTACTTTAAATGGCGGTGGGAAATGCGGGCATAGGCGAGCATGTCTCCTAGTATCTTACGCATTATTTTTATCCCTACAATGTTATCTTTATAATTGGAGATATTTTAACGTTGTATCACGGTAAATTCATCACACCAATGTAATGTAAATAACTTAAAGCTGTCAGTATAACTATGCCAATATAATGTAAATAACTTAAAGCTGCCAGTATAACTATGCCAATATAATGTAAATAACTTAAACTGTCAGTAACATAACACAACGCTCTATTTATAACTTAAAGCTGCCAGTATAATAGTACTACGCTATACCCATTACTGTATCTGTCAGTAAATCAAGATAACGCTCTGTACACAACTATCTGTGAAAATAACAATAAAACGATCTATTAATAATTTACGCTACCAGTAAAACAATACAGTGCTCTGTACTTAACTTTAGCTGTCAGTATAACAGTACAGCGCTCTATACATAACTTTAGTTGTTAGTGAAACAGTACAGTGCTCTAGACATAACTTTAGTTGTCAGTGAAACAATACAGGGCCCTATACATAAATTTACCTGTCAGTATAATAATACAGCGCTCTATACATAACTTTAGTTGTCACTGAAACAATACAGCGCTCTATACATAACTTTAGTTGTCAGTAAAACAATACAGCGCTCTACACATAACTTTAGTTGTCAGTGAAACAATTCAGCGCTCTATACATAACTTTAGCTGTCAGTAAAACAATACAGCGCTCTGTACATAACTTTACTTGTCAGTGAAACAATACAGCGCTCTATACGTAACTTTAGTTTTCAGTAAAACAATACAGCGCTCTATACATAACTTTAGTTGTCAGTGAAACAAAACAGCGCTCTATACATAACTTTAGCTGTAAGTATAAAAATATATGGCACTATTGTCACAGCGCCTAGTGTACTATTTAGGCCGCAGAAATACAGGCAGGTTCAAATCCTGCGTTATTTTATATGTTGTCTCTCATTGTGTACTTCTACGTTATGGTTTGTAGGCCGTTTCTATTTAGTTTATCTGAACGTTAGTGGTGAACAATTCGCTGGACCATGGGGTGGGAATATATATTCATTGACGATAATGGCTCCTCAACGTACACTGTTCAGTTTGAAAGTTTATTTGCTATGTCCTTTCTCATCCCTTCTTATTTCAGATTTACTTCGTTTCTCATGATGAGTGTTCTCCTAATTAGTTCTTTATTTGGAATCAGTCATCAGTTCCTAACAATCCATTTATAAAGTATCTGAATCAGTCAACTCAACAACTAGGACACTCTGAATGGTCAATGAACTCACAACCTTTTCTCAACTATCACAATATAAGTCTTAGGCCAATTATAACTGAATTAATTTAATGGATTTCTTGGTGGCTTGGACATCATTCATATGTCAATATAACATTTCAATTCCCATAGTTTCGAACTACAGATGTTAGTTACAATAGAGAGGGCAACCTAAGTAATGAACCTATGACCTTATGTTCAAGTTCAACCGTTACTAAATCTCCATCCTCAGATTCTCCGTTAATCCCATGATCCCTTCCTCGACGTAATCTCTTAACAACGTCTTGTCTTTCTACCAAGAAATGGAATAAAATAGGTCTAATAACTCGACCAACCTTGAAGGATTCACACGTCTTCTCTGGATTCTTCCGTCCTTTGTTGAACACTGATCGGTGGGGCTTTTATCCTTGACGACCTTCATTATTTCGTTGTCTTCCTTTTCGTTTGGTCTACTTGCCGTGGGGACGTAAACCCTTTTGGTGCTCACTTCTTTTTCAGGAATCTGTCTTGTATTACTGGGAGCTACTCTCTTCCTTTCGATCGGTTGTCATTCACTGAACTAGAATGATATTCTCAGTCTGTGGGTTGGGTCTTCTTCTCCGTTGCATCTTGATGGATTCCGTCTCTGCTTGTGTCGTCTACGTGGTTGTAATATGACGTAGCGGTCTCTCGAATTCCTTTCCTTTTTCCGTAACTCGCATCGAGAGTATTTATTTACTTCTTACAGTCAGTTCATTATTCTCTACTTTACGTCATATTAACTTGTATCTCACTGCTCCTGTGACATATTCACCCCAGGGTCCCTCAGAAAATAAATGATGCTCCAAAGCATCATTCCTCTCCAGTCCTATCTCTCCCGGGTCCATAAAACGATCCCCTTCCAACTAACTCATAACTAACTAAAATACTGAACTAAACCCTTAAAAATTCCTAACAACATGTTAACTTCTAATATTTCCTTTACATATATGTGATTACAACGATATTTAACCTTAAAATTTATAATACAACATTTAACACTCTCCCACGGCTCAGCCCTCAGCTTACTCTCGTCTCTCCATATAACCGTGGCTCAGCCTTCCAACTTATACTCGTTTCCCCCTTACTGACTGGTGTTGCTACTAATAACAAGACCTTCGCAGGTCTTCTCTCTCGTCTTGCTTCTTAATTCCATAGTACCTGTCGTTCCGCCACTGCATCCATGACACACCCCTTGTTCTGTCGTAATGCATTATAGTTTTCCCCAACTACAGCATCACGCATAAGTCCGATTGGACTCTATTTACCCCCTTATACAAGAATTAGCCATCGCCTCCATCTTGTACTTATAACTGCTATAAGCAGCCTTCACGGATTCTCCCGTTTTCCTCTTTTCTTTCTTGCTCCTGTTTGCTATATCATTACATTCTCTATGTCTCTTCCACAATTTTACTTTACTTCCTGGGTTTCGGAGAAGCCTTCGCCTCACAAGTCTCAACAAGACTCTATCACTCTCCGCAGCATCTCGGTGCCCCCGCACTACTTCTTAAACTCGTTCCCTTTTGGAACTATCTCTTTCAATTTCTTCCTTACCTTCTGGTTTTAGGAGAAACCTATCTCCTAACAAGTCTCCACCAGACTTTAATAATCACCGCATCATCTCTGCACTCTGCACTACCTCTTAATCTTGTTCCCTTTTCTGGAACTATTTCTTTCTCATGTTCCTCTCAGCCATTCCTTTATGCTCGCCATCTCTCATGGCTCTTACTACCTCACCGTCTAATCTCTCAATTTCTTACTCTTGATTTTCGCCAATTCTTATGGCTCTTCTTCTTCTCACATAATAATCCTCGCCAATCTTCCATGGCCTTAACCTACCTTTTTATCATTATCTCCTATATTTTCATCATCTCCGCCTCTCTACTTCACCTACTCATGACTCCACTATTTCGCTATAGTGACCTCCTTGTCCCTATGTCCTTCCCACGAAATCGGTTTAGCAATTTCTATATTTGCTTCTTCCTTTATTTCTCTGACTTCGATCACCATTTGCTTGCTCTATCCTTCTCTGTCGTCTCACAATCCTTTCGTCATCTAACATTTTTGTCAGAACTATATCTACTTCATCTCTTGTTCCAGGAAAGTGTGTATGATACTTCCCTTCCAGCATCCGCCATACTACGGATCTACAGAGGTTAAAATCAGGCCGTGTTATGATGGCCTGTATCACCCTCTCCAGCTCCATCATGCTTGGTTCATCCACTTTAATTATTTTCTCCCTCTTGTCATTTCCCTCTTCTCCCACTTCTTCTCTCAATTTTTTCACCATTTCGCATTTCTCCGTGGACCATACTTCCCTCAGGTGAATCTCTTTATTTCTACCTCTTACATTTTCTTCCGTGTCCTCGTCCTCTGAAAATTCTAAATTATCTTCTTCCTCTGAATAACTTGACTCCGAATCAGAGAACACGTCTCTATCCACTATTTTGATTTCCCAGTAAGTAAGTTCCTCCATTACTCTCATTACCAGCCTGCGAATTTCTTCTTTTCTTTCTGATAAATCTGTATCAAATTTTCTCTCCAAAAATCTCTGCACATACTTTAGTACTGCGGTGTCGGGTCTAGCACCTCTCAGTTCATCCCTTATCGCTTTCTTCATCTCCTCCATGCTTGGCTTAGCCACCTTGCTAATTTTCTTCTTCTCTTCCAAGCTTCTGTTAACTCTCTGTACTCCCTTCTCTACTTCCCGCTCTCTAATTTTTGCGTCATTATAGGCACAATGTACTGTTAACTCTTCCTCGTCCTCTCTTCTACTACCATTTTCTGAATTCCTCTCAACTTCTTCGTTCTTAATTCTATCGTTATATCGACTTCTGCTTGGTTCTCTAGTATCTTTAGTTACCTCCACCTTGTTCTTCCTCGCTTCTAATTCTTCAAACTCCTTCTCGATATCTGCACACAATGCAGTTACCTCTTCAACTTCTGTCATATAACCACTGCTAATCTTGTTCCCTTTTCTTTGTCTCAACTCCGACTGTTTTCCATCTCTCAGTCTTTTGAGACGTCTTTCGTAATCTGATGAATCATCCGACGATACGTCAGACCTGTTATTATCCCCTCTTATACCTGTAACGCCTAGCACTTCCTGTGTCTCCGAAGTCCCTTCTGTCTGATTCACCAAGTCCTGCAGATCTCCCTGCTCTTTCTGTTGAACTGTGGTCCCTTCTGGTTCCGTGTCCTCATTCCTTTCTTTCCTATTCGTCAGAAACTTCTTCTTATATTCCATCAACGGAATATCATCTTCGCTCTCCCAATCATCTGTCAGAAATCTCCTCTTATATTCGTTCAACGGAATATCATCCTCACTTTCCCAATTATCTGTTCTTCCATCGATCTCCCTACCACTATTCTGGTGCTCTCTATTTTCTTTTCTCTTTTCCATTTCTGAATTGGTTTTTGTCTTGTTCTTACCAGTTTCCATTCCTACCTTAGTATTTAGATCACTACAAAAAGGGTTTTCCATCAACGAATAATCTTCTGGATTCCTTACTTCAATATCGATATCCGGTGTTGTTACAAGGGTGGCTCTCCTTCCTTGCTTTTCTCTCTCTCTCTCATGCTGGGCTCTCCAATCCATGGTCTATAGTCATCTCTCCGTAATTGTTGAACGTGAGCTTTCGTTGTATGGTTCAATTTCTCATTCCATATCCTATAATTAATTAATGTTGTTCTTTCCAGGACAACATAACCTTTTATCCATTGGTTATCAAATTTAGTGGGGCGCACATTCTTCCTATAGTAAACTCTGTCACCTGGCTGAAATTCTTGTAACTTAGCCTTTTTATCCGCATAACGTTTTTGCCTCTCAAACTCTCTCTTTAGATGTTTACATCTTTTGCTATTCTGTTTATTAATAAGTTCAGACACTAAGTCCGTCCCTTCTGTCTGCGTTGCAACAGTGTTTGTTTTCTTTTCTACCTTAATCTTATTCGTATCAAGTTTTCTCTTCAAGTTCAACTTTGGTCTCTCTCTTATGCAATTGATCTCCGCTCCGTTTTTAATCTTACTGTTCGCTGTTCCTTTCTTTGTACACAGTTGTATCTTGGCACAATGTCCATTTTCTGTCTTAACATTAAAATCATTTACTTCGAAACACCTTCCACCTTTTATTTCTTGAAGAAAATTTCGTACTGCCATCCTATTGCGTCTCTTATTTAATTAAGCCTTCCCAGTGTCTAGGTGTTTCCGAAATGTTACACACTCTGCCCTCATAGATAATTCTAGGTCCGTTAGCTTCCTTTGGTAATCTACGTTTACAAAAACTGTTTTCTCTAACTTCCCTTCCTCTATCCCATCGTCTGTTCATAAACCTGGTTCTATTTCCACAATTTCTTCCTATATCCATACTTTTATGTCGTCTAACGAGGTTCTGCGGAGCATAGTTTTCTCGATGAGTCCGCTGATGTCTTCTCGGGGTAAATTCTCCAATTCTTTGTCTATCCAATCTTCTTCTCTCCTCAGGTCTCCATCTATCTACCTTAGGTGGGACATTTTCTCTACTAAAATCCCATTCGGGTTTTCTATCTCCATACGGGGACCTGTGGTCGTGCTCTTCCCCTACAACCCTTCCACGTCTACATTCCATACCTCTTGATACTTGTCTAAACTCCACAGGTGTATATCTCTCACTTGTATTCCGATGATTTCTGTCTTCACTCATCCCATTTCGTGGTCCGGTATGACTCTCCATTCTACGCCTCTTGCACACAGCTGCTAGATGTCCTCTGGCATGACACAAATAACAGCGTTTTTCCTCTGCCACCGGTATAACTCCCCTCCTGGGTTCTCTGTTATAGCCTTCTCCGTACTGCCTGTGCGGATAGCCAATTAACTCCCTTCCTCCCTGTCTGTCGTTAACTGCCTGTCCAATCCTCGGGGCTCTGTTTTCTTTCCAATTGCCTTCTTCAGTGTTGTTCCCTGATCTTAACTGGAACCTCTGCATTAAATTTTCTTCTGCCAATGCTAACTGTATAGCATCATTCAAGGTCCTTGGATTCTTCCTTAGAAGAAGTAGCCGCATACCATCCTTATGTAGGGCATCTATGAACATCCCAACCAGCTGTCCCTCAATATCCGGACTCCGAATATCTTGTTCCCTAAAAACTTCTTCTGCTAGATTTTTCAATCTGTCGCTAAACAACTGGATGGATTCTCCTGTTTCCTGCTTCACTCTCCTAAGTAATCCCCATAGGTAATGTTGATCCGCCGACTCTCCGTAACTGTTTAACAAACTCTTCTTCAGTTCTTCCCACGTTTCATGTGGCTCTTCTTCGAACCTTCTCCTCAAAAAATCATTTACTAGATCATCACTGGTTAAAAAGGCCAATCGCTTCTTTTCTTCCTCACCTGCCCCTATGGAGTAAGCGTACCTCTCTATTTTGGCGATCCACTTTTTACACTTGCCAGCTTCTCCCCTATATGTCTCGATATTTTGACGTAAACTACTTTGTCGGTTTTCGATGCTCCATCTTTCCAGGGCATTAGTAATATGTAGGAGGGCCACTGTATTTGGATCCATCCTAGGTTCCTCCGCCATTTTCTACTCGCTCTTCTTTGTATTCTTAGTCGGTTAACTTAAATTTAACTATATTTTGACTAAACAAGATACCAATTTACTAATCGCGTAAATAATGAACTGTCATAAATTAATTCTAACTAAACACCAATGGTATTAATAGTTCCTCTTTAGCAATGTTTGTCCTAGTCCAGGTCTACTGCAGGTTCGATCCTCAATCTGTCTAGTTCTGCGATGCAGCCGTCAGTAAAAATCAGAGAAGCAGGGCTCAATAACACTGACAAACAACATTTTTCTTTCTTATATAAGAATAAGTGTTCTTAGGTCAGTTTCTTGCGCTGATTTCAAATTTGAAATCCGTTTATCTCTATCACGTCGGGTTCTTAAGATATTTGTGAATAAATATATTTTTGGGAAACCGTTATTTGCTCCATTTCATTTTTACTATGTAACTTTTTTAAAATTAATAAAATGCAAAATAATTCTACTTTTTATACTGCTAAAAGATGCATGACATATGTTACGTTATATTTCAAATAGTTACTGTATTTTTAAATAATTCTGAGTGAAATATGGCTTCTAGAAGTTGTAGAAATTCGGCTGATCTGTTCTGTTACGTGTGCGGATATTTTACCGATCGTGTTCACCAGAAAAACTTTACACCATTGCTAAAGAAAGCATATGAACTTTATTTCGATTCGAAAGTTGATGATGCAAATAAATCTTGGAAGCCAAATGCAGTTTGTTCGACTTGTGCAAATACATTGGCAGGTTGGTTACGAAAATCGCCGAAGCATAAGTCGATGCCTTTTGGAGTGCCAGTAATATGGCGTGAACCGACAAATCACGCTACTGATTGTTACTTCTGCTTGACAAATATCTATGGTTTCACTTTTAAAACTAGAAAGTCTGTGGTTTATCCAAATATTGAATCGGTTTCGAAACCAGTGCCTCATGATCCAATCACGTGTCCGATCCCAGTTCCACCAGAACCATATCCGTTGGACGTGAATGAACCATCAGAAAGTGATAGTTTACCTGCTTTAGAAACTAATTCTGACTCGGATTATGTACCGGTGAATGATGGTGTTCACTTAATTAACCATTCAGAACTTTCAGATCTAATACGTGATCTCGCTCTCACCAAAGGACAAGCGGAATTACTCGGTTCGCGACTCAAAGAATGGAATCTTTTAGCGCCCAATACTCCGATATCTAAATTTCGTCATAGACACAGAGAACTTGTTCAATACTTTGAGATGGATGATGACATTTGCTATTGCAAAGATGTAAAAGGTCTAATGGTGCACCTCGGTCATGAGCACATAGTCAACGAATGGCGACTTTTCATCGACTCTTCCAAGACTAGTCTAAAAGCCGTGTTATTGCATAATGGAAATTTATTTTCATCAATTCCAGTCGCCTACTCTGTTCATATGAAAGAAACTTATGACAATATGGCTATACTTTTGGCAAAAATAAAGTACAATGACTACCAATGACGGATTTGTGGAGACCTAAAGGTCATTGCAATTCTCACGGGCATGCAGACTGGGTATACTAAATTTTGTTGCTTCCTATGTGAATGGGACAGCCGCAACAGACAGGAACATTATGCAAGAAAGTTGTGGCCTATCAGGGATCGTATGCAGCTCGGGCATAAAAATGTAATACACGAGCCATTAGTTAACAAAGACAGCATCATTTTACCACCGTTACATATAAAGTTGGGGCTCATGAAGAATTTCGTAAAAGCGTTAGATAAAACGAGCAAAGCTTTCACTTATCTTCGAGAAAAGTTTCCGCAAATTAGCGATGCAAAGATAAAGGAAGGTATCTTTGTAGGACCTCAGATTAGGAAAGTTATTGCAGACAAACAATTCGAGAACTTGTTACATGGTAGTGAACTTCGCGCATGGATGGCATTCAAATCGATCGTCGATAACTTTCTGGGAAATCACAAATCTGTCGACTATGTGCATATTGTTAAGCAGTGCATAGATGCATACAGAATTATGGGCTGTAACATGTCCCTCAAAATCCATTTGCTCGATTCGCATCTTGACTTTTTCCCTGACAACCTTGGCGAAGTCAGCGATGAACATGGAGAACGATTCCATCAAGATATCGCCGTAATGGAGTCACGTTATCAAGGACGGTGGAGTGTGACCATGCTTGCCGATTATTGTTGGATGCTTCATCGCGATGTACCACATGCCATTCACCGACGAAAGTCGACTGCAAAGAAATTCAAGCCTACATAACTGTTATACTTCTTGTACAAATGATGTTGTAATACTGTATGCATTGTTAAAAAACTTCAATTGCGTATTTCTAGAGATCCCGACCTGATAGAGAAAAACGGTTTGCAGATTTAAAAACAGCGCATTAAAATTGACCAGAAAAACATAGAAATGTTAGAGAAAGAAAAAAAAAATTTTTTTTTGTTAGTCAGTGTAATCCATCTCCGTGGCAGCTGTCTGGAAATTTCAAACACGCAAGGTTGAACAATTGTTCTGATAGGCAGCCGACTGTAACGTTCAAGCACGCAGGGTTGAACAATCGATCTGTGAGGAGGCCGACTGCACCGTTCAAGCACGCAGGGTTGAACAATCGATATTTGACGAAGCTGACTGTAACGTTCAAGCAAGCAGGGTTGAACAATAGATCTGCGACAAAGCTGGCTGTACCGTTCAAGCACACAGGGTCGAACAATCGATTTGCGACAAAGCCGTCTGTACCGTTCAAGCACGCAGGGTTGAACAATCGAGTTGAGATGATCCTTGACAGTAACGTTCAAGCACGCAGGGTTGAACAATCGATTTGAGATGATCCTCGACAGTAACGTTCAAGCACGCAGGGTTGAACAATCGATATTTGACGAAGTCTACTGTAATGTTCAAGCAAGCAGGGTTGAACAATCGATATTTGACGAAGCTGACTGTAACGTTCAAGCACGCAGGGTTGAACAATCGATCTGTGCTGAAGCTGACTGTATCGTTCAAGCAAGCAGGGTTGAACATTAGATCTGTGACGAAGCTGACTGTACCGTTCAAGCACACAGGGTCGAACAATCGATCTATTCTCGATCCGCGACAATCCCAGAGTTATTCTAATCCTGGTCACTGGCAACCAGCTCACCACCTCATGTCACAGCGCCTAGTGTACTATTTAGGCCGCAGAAATACAGGCAGGTTCAAATCCTGCGTTATTTTATATGTTGTCTCTCATTGTGTACTTCTACGTTATGGTTTGTAGGCCGTTTCTATTTAGTTTATCTGAACGTTAGTGGTGAACAATTCGCTGGACCATGGGGTGGGAATATATATTCATTGACGATAATGGCTCCTCAACGTACACTGTTCAGTTTGAAAGTTTATTTGCTATGTCCTTTCTCATCCCTTCTTATTTCAGATTTACTTCGTTTCTCATGATGAGTGTTCTCCTAATTAGTTCTTTATTTGGAATCAGTCATCAGTTCCTAACAATCCATTTATAAAGTATCTGAATCAGTCAACTCAACAACTAGGACACTCTGAATGGTCAATGAACTCACAACCTTTTCTCAACTATCACAATATAAGTCTTAGGCCAATTATAACTGAATTAATTTAATGGATTTCTTGGTGGCTTGGACATCATTCATATGTCAATATAACATTTCAATTCCCATAGTTTCGAACTACAGATGTTAGTTACAATAGAGAGGGCAACCTAAGTAATGAACCTATGACCTTATGTTCAAGTTCAACCGTTACTAAATCTCCATCCTCAGATTCTCCGTTAATCCCATGATCCCTTCCTCGACGTAATCTCTTAACAACGTCTTGTCTTTCTACCAAGAAATGGAATAAAATAGGTCTAATAACTCGACCAACCTTGAAGGATTCACACGTCTTCTCTGGATTCTTCCGTCCTTTGTTGAACACTGATCGGTGGGGCTTTTATCCTTGACGACCTTCATTATTTCGTTGTCTTCCTTTTCGTTTGGTCTACTTGCCGTGGGGACGTAAACCCTTTTGGTGCTCACTTCTTTTTCAGGAATCTGTCTTGTATTACTGGGAGCTACTCTCTTCCTTTCGATCGGTTGTCATTCACTGAACTAGAATGATATTCTCAGTCTGTGGGTTGGGTCTTCTTCTCCGTTGCATCTTGATGGATTCCGTCTCTGCTTGTGTCGTCTACGTGGTTGTAATATGACGTAGCGGTCTCTCGAATTCCTTTCCTTTTTCCGTAACTCGCATCGAGAGTATTTATTTACTTCTTACAGTCAGTTCATTATTCTCTACTTTACGTCATATTAACTTGTATGTCACTGCTCCTGTGACACTATCTTTAACTTCAGATATCGAATATATCAATGCAGTGCACTGTAAGTATACATTTATCTGTCAGTATAATAATACATTGTACTATGGTATATAATTTTAGCTGTCAGTTCAACTTTTCATTAAACTTTTAAATATCGCCATTACTCTTGAGCTGCCGGTGTATTATAGGTCTTCAATGAGTTCACTCCAGGTTTTCCTGTCCTCTTCCATCCGTTCAACTTCTTAACATGAGTTCTCTATCTTTGTCCAGTGTGTCTCCAGTTCTGTTCTTCGTATGCTTTTATGTCTTCCCGTATTTATTTTACCAGCGGAATTTTCAGGCACTATTTTTCTTGCGTCGCAGCTATTATTTTGTCTCGAGTCAGGTTTTGGTTACGGGGTGGGCGACTAGTTACACAAATGTAATAATAAATTTAACAACAAAGTTCTTTCTAAATATACAGAGCTGTTAATATTGATGTGACTGTAGTTGCTGGTATTAATTCACGATAACTACAAATGCTTTTTCAAACATGAAACTTTGTATTAGCTAACTTTTGTAAACCCTTCTATGTTAACAAAACTTAACTAGTAGCAAGTCTAACTCTGAAGGTATAGGTGTGACGTACGTCTAGTTTTTCAAGTGAATTTTCCCTGATTTGATGGATGATTAAAGGGATTTTAGCTTTTCATAACATTAGAATCCCTGAACATCAGTATTGTTGTAACTTTTCATCAACGAAGAGTAGCGGCTAGGATCAAAGCAGTCAAGAAGATCCCCAGAACAGAGAAGCAGAAGTTTAGCATCTCCGTACGAACACAGAACCGTTTGCAAGACGGACACGAGCGGTCAGAAGAAAGCTTCATGCAGACTTCACACTTCTGTGGCCACCGGCAGACTTGCCCGAAAGACGGAACGCTCAGCGTAGCGGATACGATCTGAGGAATCAGGAAACTCACCGCGAACGAGGCTAGTCTCGCCGGAATTTCACATGCTCGTGCGAGCAGCCTGAAACGAACGTAGATCGGAAGCCAGTCGGGCCATCGTGGTTAGCATGGCGGCTAAATAACTTCGACTTCCCTGGGAACTGAAGAGGCGCGAAATTTTCACATGTACCATTTATCTTGCCTTTCTAATAGATAAATACAGAATCTGAAAAGGGCAACGTATCATTCGTTCTGACAGAATTCTAAGATTCACTAGCAAATAGTTAAAAATTCCTGCTAGATTTCATCTAAATTGTTGGCTATTGGAGTGAAATTCTTTCTCTGTGCAGACGGTAATTTATACATTAGCTTCGAGTGATCAGTGGTCTAGTTATTTCATATTTAGTTCACTGGATTGTGGTGTAAATTTAACCTTATTAAATAAGCCCATCTTCAAAGTTCTAGTGCCAACTAAATGTTACATCTATAAGTTTATTTCCTAATACAATAGCCGCTTAAGGGAATTATAACTTTAATACAGTTCAGTTATGTACAAATAGATGTGCTTTCAACTATTAACCTCACGGGGAGTTTTTTTTTTTCTCTCTTGCTTTATTAATTGAAGATGCGAGTGCAGAAAATAGGTAAACTGTAAATGTATCGCGCGTTAGATTTTAATATGATTTTATTGCATTTCATGCTTTTCTATTGCATCCAAAATTATCTTTTGAACCTCGAATCCCATCAATTAAGCAGGAATTAAGCAGCAATTAAGCAGCAATGAAACATCATTTAAGCAGCAATTAAGCAGCAATGAAACATCATTTAAGCAGCAATTAAGCAGCAATGAACATCATTTAAGCAGCAATTAAGCAGCAATGAAACATCATTTAAGCAGCCATTTCGCAGCCATAATATATATCTAGAGTCTTGCCGACTCAGTTCGATTACTCCAGTGACTTATGAACATATTTGAAATTTAATCTTTGTGGCGATTCTGACAAGCTATCTGAAGCATACAGAAACAAAGCAAACCCAAAGACTACTTTAAAATCCCAATTCATAAAGTCGTTTTATAGTTATCAAACTGGAAGAACAGTCAACAGTAGCAATATTTTACTCACTGCTCTATTCGTGAAGAAGAACATAGATTTCCCTGACACTGTCTGTCAAGCATAATCATTGGATTTTACCAACCCCCTGAAGAACTTACCTCAGTGTTTTTTGTAGTTTGTGACATTACTGTAAAAGAAAGTTATCTCCACCAGCTGTGCCAATCTTAGACACCACACCATTCCTCACACCTAGCCAAGTGCCTGTGCCATTCTTTAGGAACTTTATCTAATAAACAAACAGTACCGTTAAACTTCAACGTCCAGCGATTTCGGGACACTTTGTTAACTTCAACAACCCGCTAATCTGGGGCTGTACACGGAAGAAAATACGTTTTACCTAAGCCAAGGTTTAGTGCTGTTTTTTTTAAAATGTATTTCCTATGAAGTGCCAGAATTCACCATTTGGTAAGTCTGTGTGTGTGTGACTGTGTGCTGGCCAGCCAAGCGTTTTTTTTAAATGAAAAAGGGAGATTTAATCTTTTTACCCTTATAATTAGTTCAACCTAGTATTAAAGTGTACTGTATTAATTGTACGGGATTTCTCCTAGCGGGATTATTTAACTGTGAGCATTCCCCCCTCCCGGGAAAATTGGTTGATCAAAGGAAAACATTTGATGACCCCTAGCTTTACCTTTACCCCCTATTACTGTAACCCCCTTGACTCAGAGTAATAAATTTACCATTGGGTTAAATTGCCTATCTCTGATCATCATCATCCCCCCCCCCCCCCCCCCACCTTCTCGTCTTTGGAACCCGGTCTTTTCTGTTAGTAAATACAAGCGGGAAAAGGTGCATTGGATACTTCTCCTCAGGAACCCTCCCCCCTGTTATTTTGTGTTTTGTAACCCATGATTTCTGACTGTACATTGATACTTACTTGTAACTTGATTTTATGATAATAAAAGTATTAAAAACTTTATTAGCATTGGTGTCGGCTGGCCCAAAACCCAAACATTTCCCATATTTTGTTATCGTAGTGTGTATTCATATACGTTGTGCGTCAGAATCACCAAATCGGTGTGTGCGCATGAGCGACTGGAACTGACAAACAACTGTTTGTTCAGAAGAGTGGTAGGAATAGTTTTTGAGAGACAAATATTGTCGTAATAAGAGACTGTCCTTACTCTTCCCCAGCCCTTGTGAATCTACTACCTCACTTTCCTAAATCCTTATTCTCACAGAGCCATCACTATCATTCTACACTCTAAAGGACCAATATCCATCAGAACTCTCTCAGATAAAAATTACGACAAATAAATGGTTAGCTCGTCCCGGATTCTGAGCCTAGTTTAAATGGAGTGTGGTTGATTGTCTTTGTGAAGTAGGGTATAATTAAAAAAAAGTAATTACTTCCCCTAGACAAAGCCTTTTAGTATTTTGGGCCGACCACACAATAAGTATTACAGGTTTGTTCCTTCCACAGGAGCAAGAAGTTAGTGATTAAAATATTTGTCACCTTTGTATTCTCTGGCAGAGAAAATTGAAATTTTGTTATATAATTGCTGGGATGGCGACCTATGCTAAGCAAGAAAGAAGGCTCAATACCTTCCATTTTCGGTGTCTACGCCGCATCCTCGGCATCTCGTGGAAAGATAAAGTGACAAATGTCGAGGTGTTGTCACGTGCTGGCCTTCAAAGTATGTATACGCTTCTTAGACAACGCAGACTTCGCTGGCTTGGCCATGTTCGCCGCATGGAAGATGGTCGCATCCCAAAAGATATCTTCTACGGACAATTAGCAGATGGCAAGAGAACAGTTGGGCGACCACAGCTGAGGTTCAAAGATGTGTGCAAGAGAGATATGAGGGCACTGGACATGGATCCAGCAACATGGGAGGATGAAGCTGCCGATCGCACTAAGTGGCGATGCTATTTACGGCGCCACCTCAGATTGGGCGAAGAGAGGCTCACACAAGAAGCAGAGGTGAGGAGAAAACGTCGAAAGGAGCACCAGGAAAATAAGCAGCTGAGGGCTGTCACCTCAGGGGCGCATTCCCATAGTCAGTTATGACTGAAGGGGCTATTATTATTATTATTATTATGGGATGGCGTGATTGGTTTTACAGTCACTAAAGGTTTTTGAAGTTAAAAAGAGTTGAGCTTAGCTAAAGACGCCTTGTTCTGACTTTTTAAGTGTAGTAAACATCGTCTCTTCTCATATAATTGACTTCAGGGGGAGTTTTTATAGTATAGAATTAAAATTTCAGGAAAATTTCTTTTTTATTTAATTGTTTTAATAAAAAATTTTCTCTACTTTTAGTAAAAGTAAAATTTTTTCCAGTGTAACTTACCATTTTAGTAGCATTAGTCGCTTGCGTTTAGAGCCTTAAGTGCCAGAAAACAGCAGCGATAAGTTAACACATTTAAGGTAAGAGGTGACACAAGTAAATTTATACTTTGTGTTTTTTTTCTCGTAGCGAGTTTGAGTTATTTCCCCTTCTTGTTCTTTCTTGCTATTCTCTAATAGTAGTAGCATCCAGTTCTTTAATCATGTCAGAGAGGATTCAGATGAGATCCATCCTAAGGCTGGAGGCGAAAGAATCAGGTTTAGAAGGAGAAGCCGCTAACTTGTTTGTCAACCAGGAACTTGAAAGGTATGACGCGGAAAGGAAGGAAGCACAAGAGAGAGCAGAGAGGAAAGTTGCTCAAGATAGAGCAGAAAAGAAAGAAGCGGAGGAGCGTTTATTGGAGCAGAAGAAAATTGAGGCAGAAAACAAGAAAATTGAGGCAGAAGTGGAAGCCCGCAGAGAGAGAGAAAGGGAGCGGGAAAGACAACATGAACTGGCGCTTAAGGCTTTAGAGAGTCGAGGCGCCTCTACTTCGAATAACGGAGAGCCGTCTTCGCCCCAGTCCCAGTCAATGGATCTCTCCAGCACTCAGTCTGCTTAATTAACGGCGATGTCTTGCTTTAGAATATTTTCCTAGCCCCAATGAGAAAATTGACAGCTATCTAGAAAAATTCGAGAGGCTCGCAAATCTGTATGGGTTAGAGAGTTCCCGCTGGGCACTTAAACTCTCAACGTCATTAAAAAGTACTGCTAATGACGTATATAGAAAGCTGGGAACCAACCAACATGATTACGACATGCTGAAAAAGGCCTTGCTAGAGCGGTTTGAGATGACCGCCCGAAAATTTCTGCAAATGTTCAGAAACAGCCGGAAAGAGAGCACGGAAACATTCCCGCAGTTCTCTTCACGTCTCACGGGCTATTTGACAAAGTGCATTGAATTATCTGACCTACCTCTTACATATGAGGGACTACTTGAACTTGTTCTTGTGGAACAGATAAAGTCAACTTTGTCAAACGAAACCCGTAGATTTTTGGCTGAACAGGGCGCAGTCAGGCTTGAGGACATACTCAATAAGGCAGAACGCTATACCAATGCAATGGCCGAACTTCCCAGCACTAAACGTAAACCCACAGATGAGCCATCTCGTAAACAAAATCTAGAGCAGTCATCCTATTCCTCTAATTCCTCTCAGAACTATAACCAACGAGAAAATAATACCCAGAGACCTCCCCAGGAAAAATAGAAATTCTACAAAACCCGATACCCCCACAACAATTCTGATCAACCCACCAAGCCTACATGGCAGCGCGGCCACCAAGGTCAAGGAAAAGGGAAGACCACTACACCAGGAACGTCTGATCAGGGCAAACAAACCGGTTCAAACCGCGTCGGATGTTTGCATACAGCCTCGAAAGGTAGAGTCAATGTCAGTGATTCTAAACCTGAGGGGGACCGACCCTCAACTCGAGGAACTGTAATTTTGAATGGTACCTCAACTACTTGTCTCTTTGACACTGGACTAAGCTTTAGTTGTATTGTCGCCAGACACCTAGTCAAACCAGGTCAGGTGACAGAGGAAACCGTCAAACTTAGTGGAGTTTTCAGGAGTGATGCACCCAGGACGCTTCCTATCGCACTGGTAGAAATACACTCTGACTTTGTCAGAGGAGTTATTAAAGCGGCCATTATGGATGATCCTATCTACCCAGTTATCCTGGGATGTAGATATGTGTTTATTGGGAGACCAAAGGAGCCGATTGTGGCAGCGGTAACCACAAGAGGGCAAGCCAAGAAGGAGAGGGAGCCTGCGCCAAATTTGTTGCCGAACGAACTGAAGGAGGCGCAACAAAAGGACCCTACTCTGGAGCCCTGCTTTAGAAAACTGCCCATGGCTAAGGACCCCAGACACAACGGAGACATCTTTTCTAAGGACGGCGTATTGTATCGTAGAACGGGCAACCCGGACACGGGGAATAACCAGCTCCTAGTACCGACGCAGTACAGAAGTCAGATCTTAGAAATGGGGCACTCTCTTCCCTTTAGCGGACATATGGGACAAAACGCCACTATTCAGCGAATAAAAAACCACTATTGGTGGCCAGGAATGAACTCTGACATTATCAGGTACGTGAAATCCTGCGCCCAGTGCCAACGGGTAGCACCCAAGCACTTGACACCCCCAGTACCTATGGGGCAAATGCCAATAGTGGGTACTCCATTTGAACGGGTTGCTGTCGACATCATTGGACCCCTGGAAAGGACCAAAAGAAAGCACAGGTTCATCCTGACTTTAGTCGACACTTGCACAATGTGGGCCGAAGCTATACCGCTAACATGCACAGATTCCAAGCATGTCGCAGAAGCCCTCGTGCAAATTTTTACACGGTTGGGATTCCCTCAACAAGTTTTGACGGACAATGGATCCCAATTCCGTAGCCTGTTAATGGAGGAGATCTTTAAGATCTTGAGGGCCAAACATATCCACACAAGTCCCTACCATCCGGCCGGAAATGGGCTCGTGGAACGTTTTAACGGCACCCTCACCACCATGTTACGTAAGCTGGGTCAGGAGAAACCGGAAGACTGGGACCTATATATATCGGCTGCCTTATTCGCCTACCGAGAGGTTCCCCAAGCGTCTACGGGATTCGCGCCAGCTACACTTTTATTTGGCAGACCTATTAAGGGGCCACTAGAAGCCTTACTTCGGTCCCTGACAGACCAAAAGGCTGACGAGACAGTCGTCTCTGCAAGCAAGTATGTATCTGAGCTCAAGGAAAGGCTAAAGCTAGGATGGGATCTAGCTACTACCAACCTTACGAAAGCCCGCGCTAAACATGCTAAAAGATACAATAAAGCTGCAAAAGAGAGAGAACTACAACCAGGGGAGAAAGTTTTGTTGCTACTTCCAACCGGAAGCAATAAACTTCGCATCGGATGGCAAGGGCCGTTTACCGTCCTTAAAAAGATCTCACGTACCAATTACAAGATCTCCATCAAAGGAAAGGAGAAGGTCTTCCACATAAATCTGCTAAAGAAATATTTGGAAAGACCGGTGCCATCCTCCGAGCATCTCCTGGCTGTCGCCATAGCAACGGAAGACGAGGAAGATGATGATGGTTGCATGGAGTATCCACTGCAACCCACAGAATCCTTTAAAGATGTCAAGTTCGGCGACAATCTCTCACCAGAACAACAAACAGAAACCAGGGCGCTACTAAAACAGTACAGTGCAGTCTTAACGGATGTACCTGGTCGAACAAATCTCATCGAATTTGATATGAAACTAACAAATGAGACCCCTGTTCGAACCAGAGTTTACCCCATCCCGTACGCTAAAGCTGATGCACTTCGCGGAGAAATAGACAAGCTGCGTCAGGCAGGAATTATCAGTGAGTCTACATCTCCTTACAGTTCTAGTGTAGTGCTGTTGCAGAAGCCCAATAAGGAAGTTCGGCTGTGTATAGATTACCGGCTGCTAAACGCTGTTACGGAATTCCAGCCCGAACCTCTCCAAACTGTTTCTGAGTTGTTCACCAAGCTCAGCAAGGCAACGATTTTCTCCAAGATTGACCTCAGTAAAGGTTATTATCAAATACCAGTCAAGGAGGAAGTTAAACCTTTGCTAGCTTTCAGCACTAGTGAAGGACATTACACATTTAATGTGATGCCGTTCGGATTGCATAACGCACCAGGAGTGTTCACCAGAATGATGAGGAAGCTGTTAGAACCTTTGCAAAGTCCCCACATCCATAATTTCATGGATGACATATTAATTGCATCGGAAACCTACGACGAACATATTGCTACGGTTGCTATGCTCCTCAGGAGACTACAGGAAACTGGTCTCACAGCCAGACCTAGCAAATGTCTCATCGGGTTCGAAAAGCTAGACTTCTTGGGGCATACTATTTCCCACGGCTGTAGTTGGCCTGTTCAGAAGAACGTGGAGAAAATAGCTGCAGCCAAAAGGCCCAGAACGAAGAAAGACGTGCGTTCCTTCCTATCACTATGTGCATATTATCAGAAATACATCGAGAACTTCAACGGACTTACGGCACCTCTGACTGACCTCACCAAGAAAGGTTGTCCTGATAAGGTCATGTGGGATCAAAAGTGCGAACATGCATACAGCACTTTGAAAGGACAGTTGTCGGCATACCCCATCCTAAGGTTACCTGACCTTAAGAAGCCTTTCGTACTGAGAGTTGACGCGTCAGGTCAGGGCATCGGGTCAACATTGTTGCAAGCCGAGGACAGTGACCCGAATATGCTATTCCCAATAGCTTACGGCAGTCGGAAACTGAACAAGGCTGAACGCAACTACAGTGTCGTTGAAAGAGAATGTCTCGCTCTGATTCATGGCATCAGACGCCATCATGAGTTTCTGTATGGTACTTCTTTCACAGTACAAACCGACCACGCTCCATTAGCTTTCCTTGGTGCCAATAAGGAATTCAACGCAAGGATTATGCGCTGGGCATTATTATTGAGCGTCTATTCCTTCAAAGTGGAATATATTCCAGGAAAACAGAATGTCGGAGCTGACTTCTTGAGTAGAAACTGGTCTACAGAGGAAGAAGAGCAAACTGAAGATACCACTCATCCTAAAGTCACCAATCAGGTCACCTCCATTGTCAAGAAGAAAACATGAACAATGGTTTCATGTCTAAAAGTGGGACGATTGTGACGTACGTCTAGTTTGTCAAGTGAATTTTCCCTGATTTGATGGATGATTAAAGGGACTTTAGCTTTTCATAACATTAGAATCCCTGAACATCAGTATTGTTGTAACTTTTCATCAACGAAGAGTAGCGGCTAGGATCAAAGCAGTCAAGAAGATCCCCAG
This sequence comes from Oreohelix idahoensis, assembly GCA_024509875.1. NCBI lineage: Eukaryota > Metazoa > Mollusca > Gastropoda > Stylommatophora > Oreohelicidae > Oreohelix > Oreohelix idahoensis. The sequence continues at coordinate 759,871 of JAMPIV010009013.1, forward strand.
AACAGAGAAGCAGAAGTTTAGCATCTCCGTACGAACACTGAACCGTTTGCAAGACGGACACGAGCGGTCAGAAGAAAGCTTCATGCAGACTTCACACTTCTGTGGCCACCGGCGGATACGATCTGAGGAATCAGGAAACTCACCGCGAACGAGGCTAGTCTCGCCGGAATTTCACATGCTCGTGCGAGCAGCCTGAAACGAACGTAGATCGGAAGCCAGTCGGGCCATCGTGGTTAGCATGGCGGCTAAATAACTTCGACTTCCCTGGGAACTGAAGAGGCGCGAAATTTTCACATGTACCATTTATCTTGCCTTTCTAATAGATAAATACAGAATCTGAAAAGGGCAACGTATCATTCGTTCTGACAGAATTCTAAGATTCACTAGCAAATAGTTAAAAATTCCTGCTAGATTTCATCTAAATTGTTGGCTATTGGAGTGAAATTCTTTCTCTGTGCAGACGGTAATTTATACATTAGCTTCGAGTGATCAGTGGTCTAGTTATTTCATATTTAGTTCACTGGATTGTGGTGTAAATTTAACCTTATTAAATAAGCCCATCTTCAAAGTTCTAGTGCCAACTAAATGTTACATCTATAAGTTTATTTCCTAATACAATAGCCGCTTAAGGGAATTATAACTTTAATACAGTTTAGTTCTGTATAAATAGATGTGCTTTCAACTATTAACCTCACGGGGAGTTTTTTTTTCTCTCTTGCTTTATTAATTGAAGATGCGAGTGCAGAAAATAGGTAAACTGTAAATGTATCGCGCGTTAGATTTTAATATGATTTTATTGCATTTCATGTTTTTCTATTGCATCCAGAATGATCTTTTGAACCTCGCATCCCATCAATTAAGCAGGAATTAAGCAGCAATTAAGCAGCAATGAAACATCATTTAAGCAGCAATTAAGCAGCAATAAAACATCATTTAAGCAGCAATTAAGCAGCAATGAAACATCATTTAAGCAGCAATTAAGCAGCAATGAAACATCATTTAAGCAGCCATTTCGCAGCCATAATATATGTCTAGAGTCTTGCCGACTCAGTTCGATTACTCCAGTGACTTATGAACATATTTGAAATTTAATCTTTGTGGTGATCCTGACAAGCTATCTGAAGCATACAGAAACAAAGCAAACCCAAAGACTATTTTAAAATCCCAATTCATAAAGTCGTTTTATAGTTATCAAACTGGAAGAAGAACAGTCAACAGTAGCAATATTTTATTCACTGCTCTATTCGTGAAGAAGAACATAGATTTCCCTGACACTGTCTGTCAAGCATAATCATTGGATTTTACCAACCCCCTGAAGAACTTACCTCAGTGTTTTTTGTAGTTTGTGACATTGCTGTAAAAGAAAGTTATCTCCACCAGCTGTGCCAATCTTAGACACCACACCATTCCTCACACCTAGCCCAGTGCCTGTGCCATTCTTTAGGAACTTTATCTAATAAACAAACAGTACCGTTAAACTTCAACGTCCAGCGATTTCGGGACACTTTGTTAACTTCAACAACCCGCTAATCTGGAGCTGTACACGGAAGAAAATACTTTTTACCTAAGCCAAGGTTTAGTGCTGTTTTTTTTAAAATGTATTTCCTATGAAGTGCCAGAATTCACCATTTGGTAAGTCTGTGTGTGTGTGACTGTGTGCTGGCCAGCCAAGGGTTTTTTTTTAAATGAAAAAGGGAGATTTAATCTTTTTACCCTTATAATTAGTTCAACCTAGTATTAAGGTGTACTGTATTAATTGTACGGGATTTCTCCTAGCGGGATTATTTAACTGTGAGCATTCCCCCCTCCCGGGAAAATTGGTTGATCAAAGGAAAACATTTGATGACCCCTAGCTTTACCTTTACCCCCTATTACTGTAACCCCCTTGACTCAGAGTAATAAATTTACCATTGGGTTAAATTGCCTATCTCTGATCATCATCATCACCACCCCCCCCCCTTCTCGTCTTTGGGACCCGGTCTTTTCTGTTAGTAAATACAAGCGGGAAAAGGTGCGTTGGATACTTCTCCTCAGGAACCCTCCCCCCTGTTATTTTGTGTTTTGTAACCCATGATTTCTGACTGTACATTGATACTTACTTGTAACTTGATTTTATGATAATAAAAGTATTAAAAACTTTATTAGCATTGGTGTCGGCTGGCCCAAAACCCAAACATTTCCCATATTTTGTTATCGTAGTGTGTATTCATGTACGTTGTGCGTCAGAATCACCAAATCGGTGTGTGCGCATGAGCGACTGGAACTGACAAACAACTGTTTGTTCAGAAGAGTGGTAGGAATAGTTTTTGAGAGACAAATATTGTCGTAATAAGAGACTGTCCTTACTCTTCCCCAGCCCTTGTGAATCTACTACCTCACTTTCCTAAATCCTTATTCTCACAGAGCCATCACTATCATTCTACACTCTAAAGGACCAATATCCATCAGAACTCTCTCAGATAAAAATTACGACAATAGGCCTGCTCGACTACAATCAAAATACATACCACGATCTCGATGTTTAACATTTCTTATAAATATGAAATTTGTTAATATTAGCTTTCTTATACCATCATCATTATTCTTTGCACTCCTTACGGAGCATGGTGCCACCATTGTAGCTGGTCCGCCTGCAGGAAGTCTGCTCCAAGCAGTCACGTGCTCTCACAGCAGTGGTTTCTGTGGCAATTTGTTTTTCACGATGAGGTGGCCAACCCCTTACACAACCTCATATTAGTTGCCTTGTACGACATGTCTGAGGGTGTAGTAGTCCTATTCTTTCTTCGTCTCTTCAGAGAATCCCATAATTTCACGCGGGGCTTTCTTGTATACGTTCTGTATTTCACCGTTTTCTGTCAGGGCTTTTATATGACGCTGTAACAATTCCTGACCCGCCTGTCCCTACAGGGCTGTATTTGTTGCATTGTTTCAATATCTGGATTCTAAATATAATATTTAACACCTACCACTCTTACCAAATAAATAGAAACAGAGTGTCAAACTGAAGACAGAACAACACATGAAGAAATGAAAGCATTAAAGTCACAACAACATATGTAGAAATAAAAGCAATATCGTCAGAACATATGTAGAAATAAAAGCAATATCGTCAGAACATATGTAGAAATAAAAGCAATATCGTCAGAACATATGTAGAAATAAAAGCAATATCGTCAGAACATATGTAGAAATAAAAGCAATATCGTCAGAACATATGTAGAAATAAAAGCAATATCGTCAGAACATATGTAGAAATAAAAGCAATATCGTCAGAACATATTCAGAAATAAAAGCAATATCGTCAGAACATATGTAGAAATAAAAGCAATATCGTCAGAACATATTCAGAAATAAAAGCAATATCGTCAGAACATATGTAGAAATAAAAGCAATATCGTCAGAACATATTCAGAAATAAAAGCAATTTAGTCAGAACATATGAAGAAAAAAAAGCAATATAGTCAGAACGACATATGAAGAAATAAAAGCAATGATTAAAACAAAAGGTGTAAAGAAAACTGGGAAAAGGGTAAAGGTAAAGGATCCCGTTACACGCCCATAGTGGCATATTGGAATATGGTGTTAGGCCCATATTTTCTTGACCATCGGCACACTTGTGGTGATGTGGTCAGCATCACGCCAAAGAAAACTGGCACGAAGAATACTCAGTCAGACAAAGCAGAAGCATACTATTCTTTACCAGAAGAAATCAAGTGATAATTTTCAGACTGAGAAAGGCCACTGCAGACTCAGATACCATCTGTTCCACAAGTTAAAAATAGAACAATCAGACGCGGGAAGATAATTGAAGACAGAAGTGACAATGATGAAGAAATCGTGGAAAGAGCTTGAGTTGATGGCACGTGACAGGAAGACCTGGCATGTGTTTGTTGAAGGTCTATGCTGCTAGAGGAGCTAAAGGTTGTTAAAACAGACGTGAAGACCAACAACATTAAATATGATAAACAAATAAATAAAAAGTAGAACATGTCCTCAAAGGCTGTCGTCTCCAAGAAAGGTGCAGACTGATATCACGGCCTTCACCAATCTATCCGTACGAGAAATAATATGGCGACGAGAGAAGCCTGAGACAGAACGCCTACTTTGTGAGAGAATAGATGTGGCTATATGACAGCGAACGAGGAGAAAGATTCTTGAACGATGTGAGCAACATAGTTAGATTTTACGGAAAATGAAATTTAATTCACCGATCTAAATTTTTAATATTATTATTCTACCAGCAAAAGATGGATCATAAACCACGGTTGTTGCACAATACCCTTAGTGAGCTATGAGAGGTTCTTTTAGGGAATGGAAAGTAAATGTTTTATTATCGGCCTTGGATCCGGTTTTATAATATGTTGACAATGACTACCACATAAGAATTTAACTACTCCAGAACATAGACACACCTAGTCTCCTAAACCAACATGTAGTGGAATTTTAAGCGAATCAAGAGGTAGCAACTCGTAGTTCGGGGCGAAAGTCTTTCGGCATGGCATTATTAAGTCGATTAAGCGTTCTACAGGTTTCATTGTCTCATATTTCATTTTGGGCGATAAACTGCGTGTTACGTTTACAGTATAATGTACCTGAGTCCGATAATATACTGTAAGAAGAACTTGTTGTTAACAGAAGAGAAATACGAGGAACAATATGGAGCCGGATTTCGTAAATGGAACCACTTATTTTTTTGCAGGAGGTCACCTTTAGAACTATGCCTGTGTCATAAAGCAATCACAATAGAAGTTGTTAAGAAGCCAACAGTTTCGAAGGAATTTCCATGTACCACGGTCGTATGTGTCTCGTTTGTTTACTTTCTAGAGTCATTAAAATATAAAAAGGTGTCCATAAGTTCTACCCACGCCTAACATTTGTATAATGTAGGCCTCATTCTATAACATAATGTTTTTTATAATGTATGGAATGTGTTAATCACCTCCTGGTATCATTACTTGGTCTTAGAGTCAAACACATTCCTTCCGTACAGCTGACAACTAAGTGAGTTGCATTGTTTCGGTATGCAGCAGAATCTACCTGTTTCATATGTGTTATTTTTCTTTGTCGTAACGCCAATTCATAATAAAAGGAGTACTTAGAACGATGTTTAGCACTGATTATGTGCAGGTTGCAAATTTTAAAAACAAACTTATTTCTTTTCCCAACAGATACACATTTACAGATTACTGCCTCGTTTTGCGCATATCCAGGTCTGTCTGGTAACCAACTCTTCTGTTGTAGCCGTAAGCCAGGCGGTGCTTACTAGGAACATTTAGCACGTGCTAAGGTCCTTGTGTAAACTTATAAAACTGAAGGTCCTGCATCACAACTAAACAGCAGTCTATGGCATCATAATTTAACAGCATTCTTGGTCATCACAACTAAACACTATCTTAAGAGCTGCAGCTGACACATTTTGCGACATTGTGAAGAGACATTATTACATAATAATGCATGTCCCTATGAACTGAAGAGACCAAGCTACGGGTGTTTTAGACGCTGCACTCACTGATAAAGCAGCTTGAGAAAAACACAGATAGTGCCAAAATATCCCTGGCATGTGAATCAAAGTGTGGTTCACAGATTTCTATCAAGGTCCAACACTCCATTGCATCATCGCAATGGAATAGTGAATTACTGGGGGGAAAAAAATCACTGTACAACCAGTAATCATGACGACGTTGTAAGCAGCCACACATCTTCCATGCACGGTTACTAGCGTCTGAAGAGAACAGGAACACGTATTACCAGTAGTGTAGTCGTTCAATTGTATGCTCCTGTAGTTCTTCATCACCTTTGAACTCGGCTTCTGATACGGTGGATGGGCTACTCAGAGACGACGCAAACATGAACGACCACTTAGTTAGCGTTGCGGCTCGCACCACTGTTGGTGTGACAACCACAAGTCAACCAAGCGAAGAGGACGAAATCCAGCCTGTGATATTGGCAAAAGACTCTCAAGGCAACTGTTCCCCAAGCCAACAACTTACAGCAGGTCAGCCTGGGGAACCAAGGTTACTAGATAGTGAAGCCAAACAAAAACTGACAGAAGTGCTTACAGCGATAGTTACATCTCATTCTTACACAACCGGATCAGTGTCTAAGGAAGACACGCGTCATGAGAAAATTTCAGAGCAGGATATAATACCTACATTGTTGGATCACGATCAGAACAAAGTAGTTCTGGATGTGTTGAACAAATGGACTACTTCAGAGAGCGAGAAAAAAGCAACTGTTTTTCAGAATGCAGTGTCCGAAATAATTGACTCGCAGAGGCAACCAGACTTTCACACTGCGTCTAAAAATAATGTAGTCCATACAATACCTAGAGCTTCACATGTTGAATATGTTGAAGATCTTGCTCAACCATTGATTCTAGACGAAAGTTATCGGGAAAGAATTAAGTCGTCTCAGCCTGACAGTAGTCTTCTTAAGCCGAAGATATCTGATAATGAAGTATTATTTGACAATATGAATGACAACGCTTCATTTAATCAATATATGAATGATAACGCTTCATTTAATACATCTATAGTTGAAACATCACCTTTCAACCTGGCTGAAAATCAGCCAAAATACGTATCAGAACGAGAAAGTATGCACACCATACTTTTGCATAACCATAATGAGGGAGCAATGAATATCATTAACACGTCTGTTAACAGCAAAACATCTAACAATGCAAAGCTTAACCAGTTAGCATTGACTGATTCTAGAACGATTAATAAACGAGAAAAAACGAACGACGATGAACTATACGCCACATGGGCAAGGAAAGAACAGGTTGAAAGTTCACACAATCAAGCTGACACCGACAAAAACAGCTCAAGCTGTCACCAGATGTTGCAAAGTGAAGTAGAACAAACTATTACGGTGTCATCCATCGGAACTGTCGAAACTAATCAAAACAACGCATCCAAGGCAGTAAATATACTTGAAAAACACGCAGGGACTCCTCACATGGGTGACATGGATCGAACGAAACTAAATAAAACCGAACATGTTCCCGACACAGTGGTCACATTGGAGCAGTCCATACACGAAACATCTATAGACAATACTTCTGAACAGGTGGTTTTGAGATCCAAAACAAAAAAGTCAAACCATTTTGGGACGCAAATTAACCAACCGACGCAAAACTCTGGTCTATCGTCCATTAATAATAGACGACCATGGAGCGTGATGGATGTATCCCGTCCAGCTAAGGATTCTAGCAGATTCAGTGAAACACGCAAATCTTTCACCATTGAGAACAAATCATTACCACCTCTGAGACCACTGTCTGCTTTAAGACCTCTTAGTTTTTCCACAAGCAATTTATCTAGCCTGACCAGTGTCGCGTCTGGCAGACCTAGAAGTGGAATCTTCTCAAGCAGTACCTTCGCCTCCAGAGCAAACAAGGTTGACTATCCAAAATCGCGACAAAGTGATGGGAGTCCTTTTCAGGTAGATGTGCTGAAAGGTATATTAGGCATAGGCATCAAGGTCAAGGTTACATCCAAAGGTTATGCTCAAATCACGGAAATACAGAGCGGTGGAGCCGTAGACAAAAGTGGACATGTGAGGTAAGATTGTTTATTAATTGTCCTGCTGTTGTATTTTTTAAACTGCATTATAAAGCTAAAAATTACAACGTCTTTTTTTCTGGTAATAATCTAATGTGCACATGGCTTTAACCATCAACAACAACTACTTCTGCAACTACATCTACAACCACTATCACCACCAACGCCACTAAATGCTGGCCTGGATCAGTCTGAAAAATTGGCTGCCTATAAGTTAAATAGTGGCTTACCTAACAAACATACGGTTTGATACATACACCAGTTTGGTGTCTATGTGGAGCAGTATAAAACTCTTTAACATAAACGGATATATGGAGAACGATGAACGCAGAAATATCAAGAACTTTGTAAAATATTAACCAACAATTTGAAATAACAAACGACCTGAAGTCAACTATTATTTAGCACGACAAGACTCTAGACTTTCTTACTGAAATAGAAGCGACAGACCAAATTATATATTTACTGCCAAAGACTTGATTATTGATTTACTCTCATAGTAGAAACTGACACATACTGGATTATAGATTTACTATCATTGAAGAAACTGACACAGACTGGATTATTGATTTACTGTCATTGAAGAAACTGACACAGACTGGATTATAGATTTACTATCATAGAAGAAACTGACAATGACTGGATCATAGATTTACTGTCATTGAAGAAACTGACACAGACTGGATTATAGATTTACTGTCATAGAAGAAACTGACACAGACTGGATTATAGATTTACTGTCATAGAAGAAACAGACTGGATTATAAATTTACTGCCATAGAAGAAACAGACTGGATTATAGATTTACTGTCATAGAAGAAACTGACACAGACTGGATTATAGATTTACTGTCATAGAAGAAACTGACACAGACTGGATTATAGATTTACTATCATAGAAGAAACTGACACTGACTGGATTATAGATTTACTGTCATAGTAGAAACTGACACAGACTGCATCAAAGATTTACTCTCATATTAGAAACTGACACAGACTGGATTATAGATTTACTATCATAGAAGAAACTGACACAGACTGGATTATTGATTTACTATCATAGAAGAAACTGACACTGACTGGATTATTGATTTACTATCATAGAAGAAACTGACACAGACTGGATTATATATTTACTGTCATTGAAGAAACTGACACTGACTGGATTATTGATTTACTCTTATAGAAGAAACTGACACAGACTAGATTATAGATTTACTGTCATTGAAGAAACTGAGGCTGACTGGATTATATATTTACTATCATAGAAGAAACAGACTGGATTATAGATTTACTGCCATAGAAGAAACTGACTGGATTATAGATTTACTGTCATAGAAGAAACTGACTGGATTATAGATTTACTGCCATAGAAGAAACTGACTGGATTATAGATTTACTGTCATAGAAAAAAACTGACACAGACTGGGTTATAGATTTACTGTCAGAGAAGAAACAGACTGGATTGTAGATTTACTGTCATAGAAGAAACTGACACAGACTGGGTTATAGATTTACTGTCATAGAAGAAACTGACACAGACTGGATTATAGATTTACTGTCATAGAAGAAACAGACTGGATTATAGATTTACTGTCATAGAAGAAACTGACACAGACTGGATTATAGATTTACTGTCATAGAAGAAACTGACACAGACTGGATCATAGATTTACTGTCATAGAAGAAACTGACACAGACTGGATCATAGATTTACTGTCATAGAAGAAACAGACTGGATTATAAATTTACTGCCATAGAAGAAACAGACTGGATTATAGATTTACTGTCATAGAAGAAACTGACACAGACTGGATTATAGATTTACTGTCATAGAAGAAACTGACACAGACTGGATTATAGATTTACTATCATAGAAGAAACTGACACTGACTGGATTATAGATTTACTGTCATAGTAGAAACTGACACAGACTGCATCAAAGATTTACTCTCATATTAGAAACTGACACAGACTGGATTATAGATTTACTATCATAGAAGAAACTGACACAGACTGGATTATTGATTTACTATCATAGAAGAAACTGACACTGACTGGATTATTGATTTACTATCATAGAAGAAACTGACACAGACTGGATTATATATTTACTGTCATTGAAGAAACTGACACTGACTGGATTATTGATTTACTCTTATAGAAGAAACTGACACAGACTAGATTATAGATTTACTGTCATTGAAGAAACTGAGGCTGACTGGATTATATATTTACTATCATAGAAGAAACAGACTGGATTATAGATTTACTGCCATAGAAGAAACTGACTGGATTATAGATTTACTGTCATAGAAGAAACTGACTGGATTATAGATTTACTGCCATAGAAGAAACTGACTGGATTATAGATTTACTGTCATAGAAAAAAACTGACACAGACTGGGTTATAGATTTACTGTCATAGAAGAAACAGACTGGATTGTAGATTTACTGTCATAGAAGAAACTGACACAGACTGGGTTATAGATTTACTGTCATAGAAGAAACTGACACAGACTGGGTTATAGATTTACTGTCATAGAAGAAACAGACTGGATTATAGATTTACTGTCACAGAAGAAACGGACACAGACTGGATTATAGATTTACTGTCATAGAAGAAACTGACACAGACTGGATTATAGATTTACTGTCATAGAAGAAACAGACTGGATTATAGATTTACTGTCATACAGACTGACAGACAGACAGTGCTGGCAGACAGACAGACTGACTGACTGACAGAAAGACTAACAGACAGATAGATAAGTAGATAGATAAATAGATGGATAGACATACAGACAGAAAGTCTCTCTGTATGGCAATGGGTGGCCGAATCGCTCCATTTTACTGCCAGCTCTGGACAAAGCATCACCTCACTCATTCCAAGTGATTCCACAATGAAAGAGTAACCACTGGAGGGCAATGGCTGATGATCTTTGTTGCTCACAATGAGTTCAAACGTACCTCTTTCAAAAATTGTGTCAAATTAAATGAAACTATTCTAGTTAGTTGTCTTTGTTAGAACATTAACAGCTGGAATATTACACTTTCGACTTTTTTACAATTATTTGCATGTTTCTTCATCTTGCTCACGCAACAATTAACAAGTTTAATGGAGACTAAAAATATGTAATTTCATAAAATATAGGTATAGTAACCATATGATCAGGTGCTTGCGTAGAATAAAAGGATTGAAATGGTGTAACAAGGTCATCAATGTGAAACTGATGACAAGATCCAGATACGTGCCAATGGAACAACAGGTGAGAAGAAGACGCTAACGACGGATAAGACACGCACTGAGCAAACCTGTTGATAGCATTACAAGCAGTCCTTGTTCTGGAATCATCAAAGAAAGAGAGGCAGAGGTAGACCATAAAACACAAGGAGAAGAGAACTGGAGATAGAATTGAAAATGATGAGTAAGACGTGCTGCAGTGGTGGTTCCCTGCTCTATAAGGACAAAATGGAAAAGTAGTAGTAGTAGTAGTAGTAGTAGTAGTAGTAGTAGTAGTAGTAGTGATAGTAGTAGTAGTAGTAGTAGTAGTAGTAGTAGTGATAGTAGTAGTAGTAGTAGTAGTAGTGATAGTAGTAGTAGTAGTAGTGATAGTAGTAGTAGTGATAGTAGTAGTAGTAGTGATAGTAGTAGTAGTAGTAGTAGTAGTAGTAGTAGTGATAGTAGTAGTAGTAGTGATAGTAGTAGTAGTAGTAGTAGTAGTAGTAGTAGTAGTAGTAGTAGTAGTAGTAGTAGTAGTAGTAGTAGTAGTAGTAGTAGTAGTAGTAGTAGTAGTAGTAGTAGTAGTAGTAGTAGTAGTAGTAGTAGTAGTAGTAGTAGTAGTAGTAGTAGTAGTAGTAGTAGTAGTAGTAGTAGTAGTAGTAGTAGTAGTAGTAGTAGTAGTAGTAGTAGTAGTAGTAGTAGTAGTAGTAGTAGTAGTAGTAGTAGTAGTAGTAGTAGTAGTAGTAGTAGTAGTAGTAGTAGTAGTAGTAGTAGTAGTAGTAGTAGTAGTAGTAGTAGTAGTAGTAGTAGTAGTAGTAGTAGTAGTAGTAGTAGTAGTAGTAGTAGTAGTAGTAGTAGTAGTAGTAGTAGTAGTAGTAGTAGTAGTAGTAGTAGTAGTAGTAGTAGTAGTAGTAGTAGTAGTAGTAGTAGTAGTAGTAGTAGTAGTAGTAGTAGTAGTAGTAGTAGTAGTAGTAGTAGTAGTAGTAGTAGTAGTAGTAGTAGTAGTAGTAGTAGTAGTAGTAGTAGTAGTAGTAGTAGTAGTAGTAGTAGTAGTAGTAGTAGTAGTAGTAGTGGTGGTAGTAGTAGTAGTAGTAGTAGTAGTGATAGTAGTAGTAGTAGTAGTAGTAGTAGTAGTAGTGGTAGTGGTAGTAGTAGTAGTAGTAGTAGTAATAGTAGTAGTAGTAGTAGTTTATAATCCAGTCTGTTTCTTCTATGACAGTAAATTTATAATCCAGTCTGTTTCTTCTATGACACTAAATCTATAATCCAGTCTGTTTCTTCTATGACAGTAAATCTATAATCCAGTCTGT